>ML809731.1:263916-279132 GCA_009831015.1 Picea engelmannii | reverse complement strand
TGAGTCATCTATACATTTTTCCAATAATGCATCATATACCAATGAAACCACATCGATCCATCATGTATCAATGACAACTCATTGAGCCTCCTTTGATATCAATCAATCATTTGACATCAATCAATCAAACCATTGACATCAATGACAACATGATCCAACAGAAGTGTCCACTGGAAAAGTTGGACGTTTAGAAAATGCGTAGTTAGGTTTAGTAAGGGCTTGCATATTGATTATTTTTTTCAATTGCTCCTAGACTCTTATAATCATTACACTAGATTCTTCTAGATTTAAGATTTAGGAGTATTCTAACAATTCTATTTTAAGAAAAAAAAATCACATTTTTTCATCAGTTTTGTTTAAATTTTGATGATGGGTGAAGTGTCCACTGGAAAGGTTGGACGTTTAGAAAATGGAGTGTAGTCCATTGATATTCAATTTTATCTAGTATAGTTTGGTTTAGTAAAGGCTTGCATATTGATTGTTTTTCTCAGTTGCCCCTAGACTCTTATAATCAGTACACTAAATTCTAGATTTAGGAGTATTCTAACAACTCTATTTTAAGAAAAAAAAATCACTCTATTGTTTAGATTTCACAATCTAAATCTAATTGAGTTTTTCCAATGAATTGAATCTATTTATATATTTAAAAATACAATTTAAATAATGAAAAAATACAATTTTACCAACCATTAAAACAATTCCAATAATAATTACCTTAAAAAATAAAAAAATGAAATCTTTAAACTTATCCTAAATTTTTTCCAACATTTGAATTTGAACTATCCTAAAAATATTTAAATATACTGATCCGGATTTTACAAGCAAAACGAAATGAATACAGATTAATAACAGGTGTTTAACAAAAAATAACAGAGATACAGTAAAACGGGTTTTCTATTCAATAACGAAATAAGATGAAACTGTAAAATGCAGCGGAAACAAGCTTGTTGGAATGGTCGCGACTTATCTCCGAGAAGAGATGTGACGACATCGCGCATTCGCAAGAATAAGGTTACAATGAGGATCTGAAGGCCTTTTTATAATAAGAAATAATTCCCTAAACCCTAGACATCCAAAAACCTAACCCTAGGAGATGAAGCACCAAAAGTCAATGGGGCCCCGTTTGGGTAAGCTAGTACATCAACTTCCCAGGGTCGTAACTTTTGCATACGATCTTCGTTTTAGGCATGTGATACCTCATTGGAAAGGTATCATCGAGGAGATTCATTTTTGGGGCTCAATCATTCCTTCAACTATCATTGAGGAAATCGATACCGAAAAACCTTCATTTAGGCCCTCAAAATGGCCCCGGAAGTAAAAACTGCTAAAAATAGTAAATTGACAAAAATGCCAGAAATCTATTTTGAGCCAGTTGGAAAAGGTGGGTGGCCACTGATATCCATATGGATCAATACTCCCTTCTTAGGAAGCAATGGTCTCCATTGCGTTGAGGTCCCCCATTAGATGAGGAAATTTCTGCTGAATTTGGCCCCGGGTGAGCCACTTGTCTTGGTGCAGGAGCTGCCCTACTTTGACGACTCGATAAAGTTGGATCCTTTGTTGTCAAGTTCCCTTGATCTTTCTTTCCACAATATGATCATTGGATGTCTGTTGTATGCAGTCGGGGTTGAGCTCTGTTGGTGTCAGCTATTCTGCTACTTCTGAGGTGTCTAATAATGGTGGGAAATAAGGGCGAAGGAGATCCACGTTGAACACTAGGTGCAGTCCAAGGAAAGGAGGAATGTTGAGCTCAAAATCATTATCCCCCATGGCCTTGGTGATAGTGTATGTTCCATAACGGAGTGGGAAAAGCTTCCGATGGGGTCCTGTAAGGCGTTCTTTCTGCAAGTGCAACCAAACTTTGTCGCCCACCTGAAACTTATGCGGCACCCGATGTTGATCATGGCGTTGTTTGTACTTGTCATTGGACTTCTGTAGGATATCCTGAACCTGTTGGCGGATGTGATGGATTCGGTCAATGAACCGAGTGGCTTTGTCAACTTCAGTTGGATCAGGAGATGAGTCAGTCGAAGTGACCGCAAGGGGAAGTGCAACATCTATGGGAACAAATGGTTGGAATCCCGAGCCCACTTGAAAGGGGCTATGGTCGGTTGAGATATGAAAGGCTCGGTTGTAGCTATGTTGGACATAGGGAAGGCTCTCATCCCATGTGCGAGGGTTCTTTGAATTATACATGCGAAGAATATGCACAATCATTCGATTTACAACCTCGGTTTAGCCGTTTGTCTAGGGGTGGAATGCCGTGGATTTGGTGAGCTTGGTGTCCGGCAGTGACCAAAGGCTTGACCAGAATGTGTTGAGAAATTGACTATCCTGATCTGATACAATGGTTTGTGGGATTCCAAAATGTACCCAAACTCATTCAAGGAAGAGCTTGGCTTGGTTTGTGGGATTCCAATATTCTCGATCCCAAGAAGCTCTGAAGCTTAGTGAGTGTTGTTGGGGCTGTCCAATCATGGTTGACTTGGATCTTGGTTGGATCCACATGTACACCATGCTGATCAATGATGTAGCCCAAGTAATGGACCCTATCCATGTCGAAGGAGCATTTTTCCAGGCTGGCGTATAGCTTGTGCTGCCGTAGGGTGTGCAGAACCTGTTGAATATGCTGCAAGTGTTCGGCCCAAGTCTTGTTTTAAATTAGAATGTCATCCAGATACACCACTACAAAAGTTTTGGTGAATGGTTGTAGGATATCATCCATCATCCTCATGAAAGTGGCTGGACAATTTATCAAACCAAAGGGCATGAGCAACCATTCAAAAAGTTCTTCCTTTGACTTGCAGGCGGTTTTCCATACATCTGTCTGTTCTATCGGGACCTGGTGGTAGCCAGAATTCAGATCAATCTTACTGAAGTATTTGGCCCCCGTGAGTTGATCAAGGAGGTCATCGATTCGGGGAATCGGGTAATAGTTTCTGACAGTGATTTTATTCAGAGCCTGGTAATCAATCCAGAGTCGCCATGTTCCATCTTTCTTCTGTAGCAACACAATTGGGCTCCCGTAAGGTGATGAGCTAGGGCAGATGTGCCCCTTGTGGAATAGTTCTTGGATCTGTCACTTGATCTCCTCATTCTCTATCAAAGAGCGACGATATACTGGCCCATTGGGAAGCGGTGCATCGAGGGTCAGATCAATGGGGTGCTTGACCTGGTAGCACAGAGGTACCCCTATAGGTGAGGAGAAGATATTCAAGAATTCTTCCATGGCCTTATCTACTTGCTTATGCTGTGTGGAGAGATCGGCCGCAGAGACCTTGGATGTGGCTACGATATTTCGTTTGTTCTAAGAGCGAATCAAGAAGAAGACAAACTTCCCCGTCTGCGAGATGAACTTCCTACATTGCTTAGCAGAGATCAAGGAAATAGCACTAGGTGGGACTGCCTCGGGTATCCTGTACAATTTCCTGTTCAAAGTAATAATAACACTACGAGGCCTAGACTCATCTACAACATGACGTTTCCATAAATAAGGTTGGCCCAAAAGAACATCACAAACTTCGAGAGGAGAAACATCACACAATACCTCATCTTTGAAGGGATTGATGCCATACGACAGTCGATATTGTTGGCTGACACAGAGATCGCTTCCTTGGAGGAGCCATCCAATGGTGTAGGGTTGTGGGTACGACGTTGTTGACAGGGACAACCACTTGACAACCTCTGTTGAGATGAGGTTCTTCTGGCTACCGCTATCAACGATGAAGTGCAGCGGGGTGCCTTTTACCCACATCTGTGAATGGAAGAGGCACTCTCGTTCTTCTGGCTCGTCTCGTTCACCAGGCTAGAGGTTGGTGGTAGCAACGATGGCACTGGGTTCCGCGTCAATGATCCATCTTCCCCTTTCTGGTTCTGTCTCAGAGTCAAAATTTTCATCTGATTCAGAGGCTTTCACTTCGACCACTAGCGACTACTTTGAGCAGCAGTCAACAGTGTTATGCCAAGGGATCTTATGGAAGTCGCACCACTTCCCGGTATCTTTCTTTGTCTTTCTAATGTCCTTCTTTGCTTGCGGCTTGTACTGGTTATCTTGATAATGCCCATACTTTATCTTTCCTTTGTTCGGTGGGTTGGGGCCGCTCTTTCCTGGCTTTTTTTGTGAGGGCTTCCCAGGCCCAAATTGCCGCGTCTTTTGTTTGAGCTTCTGCTCGATTTTGACGACATATTGGTAGGTCGCGCCCAAGGATGAGATGTCCAGAAATTCCATTTTGGTCTGGATGTATCTATGCAGAGCACCGCGATACTTGAGAACCATATGTCTCTCCGAATATTTGATACCCAAATTGGTGCGCAAGGTATGGAAGATATTTGTGAAATCTGGCACTGCTTGGTCTCTTTCTTGCCACAGTGTGGTCCATTTGTTATACAGGTCATCATAACTTCCGACAGGGTAGTATTGTTCGTTAATAGAATCCCTGAAGGATTCCCAGGTGGCTATGACTGAAAATAATGAGGTTTCCTTTGTTTCCTTTTTCTCATAGAAAGTTTCCCACCAATCTTTGACATGGGGAATGACTTTGAGGAGCGCAAAAGTAATATTTTCCCTATCCGAAGATTTATGAACAAAAAATTACCCTTCTAGTAGATTAAACCACTTGTCTATAGAATTTGCATCTATCTGACCTTCAAATACAGGAATATCAAATTTTATTTGTACCTTGAAGGGGGAGGCATCTCTATTCGAAGAAGATGTGTCGCCTGTTGGTAGATGCCGAAGGATTTGTGTGAAACTATCCATCATCTCGTTCCTTTGTTGTGTGAGGGATTCCTCAATCAATAGTTTGAAAGGATATCCTGTCCCTTCATCTTTCTTTTCTCCTACCATGGGAGGTTGCTTGGGCGTGCGAGAGCTTCTGTCCTCAAGAGAACCAAGCTCGAGACCCAACTCTTTGTACTCCGACCTCGTTGGGGACATGCATTAAGACGACAAGGAGAAGACCGCTCTGATACCACTGATCCAGATTTTATGAGTAGAACGAAATGAATATAGATTATTAACAGGTTCGTAATACAAAATAACAGAGATACAGTAAAACTAGTTTCTATTCAATAACGAAATAAGATGAAACTATAAAATGCAGCGGAAACAAGCTTGCTGGAATAGTGGTGGCTTATCTCTGAGAAGAGATGTGACGACAGCACGCATTCGCAAGAAGAAGGTTACAATGAGGCTCTGAAGGCCTTTTTACAATAAGCAATAATGCCAAAAACCCTAGACATCCAAAAACCTAACCCTAGGAGATGAAGCGCCAAAAGTCACGTGGGCCCCGTTTGGGTAAGCTAGTACATCAACTTCCTGGGGTCGTAACTTTTGCATACGAAATCCATTTTAGGCGTGTGATAGCCCGTTGGAAAGGTATCTTCGAGGAGATTCATTTTTAGGGCTCAATCATTCCTTTAGATATCATTGAGGAACTTGATACCGAAAAACCTTCATTTAGGCCCTCAAAATGGCCCCGGAAGTAAAAATTGCTAAAAATAGTAAATTGCCAAAAATGTTAGAAAGTTGTTTTGAGCCAGTTGGAAAAGGTGGGTGGCCACCGATATCCACATGGATCAATCCTCCCTCCCTAGGAAGCAATTGTCTCCATTGCGTTGAGGTCCCCCATTAGATGAGGAAATTTCTGCTGAATTTGGCCCCGGGTGAGCCACTTGCCTTGGTGCAGGAGTTGTCCTTCTTTGACGACTCGATAAAGCTGGATCCTTTGTTGTCGAGTGCCCTTGATATTTCTGTCCACAATATGATCATTGGATGCCTATGTTATGCATTCGGGGTTGAGCTCTATTGGTGTCAGTTGTTCTGCTACTTCTGAGGTGTCTAATAATGGTGGGAAATAAGGGCAAAGGAGATCCACGTTGAACACTGGGTGCAGGCCAAGGAAACGAGGAATGTTGAGCTCAAAATAATTATCCCCCATGGCCTTGGTGATAGTTTACAGTCCATAATGGAGTGGACGAATCTTTTGATGGGGTCCTGTAAGGCATTCTTTCTGCAAGTGCAACCAAACTTTGTCGCCCACCTGAAACTTATGCGGCACTCGATGTTGATCATGGCATTGTTTGTACTTGTCATTGGACTTCTATAGGATATCCTGAACCTGTTGGTGGATGTGCTGGATCCGCTCAATGAACCGGGTGGCTTTGTCAGCTTCAGTTGGAGCAGGAGATGAGTCAGTCGAAGTGACCGCAAGGGGAAGTGCAACATCTATGGGGCCCGATGGTTGGAATCCCAACCCCACTTGAAAGGGGTTGTGGCCGGTTGAGCATTGCAAGGCTCGATTGAAGCTATGCTGGACATAGGGAAGGCTCTCATCCCATGTGCAAGGGTTCTTTGAATTATACATGCGAAGGATATGCACAACCATTCGATTTACAACCTCAGTTTGGCCATCTGTTTGGGGGTGGAAGGCCATGGATTTTGTGAGATTGGTGTCCAGTAGTGACCAAAGGCTCAACCAGAATGTGCTGAGAAATAGACTATCTCGATCTGATACAATGGTTTGTGGGATTCCAAAATGTACCCAAACTCGTTCAAAGAAGATCTTGGCAGTGGCCTCTGTTGTGATTCTCTTCTTGTAGGCAACCATAATCGCCATCTTAGAAAAACGATCGACAACCACAAAACACAGTCATTTCCCCACTTGGTGGATGGGAGGCCCAACATGTAGTCCATTGAGATGGATTCCCATGGCTTGTCAGTAGTAGGAAGAGGGGTGTATAGGCCCTGTTTCTTAGTGTTCGGTTTGGCAATAGCATAGGCAGTGCAGGACCTGATATACTTGCCGACCTCCTATCGAAGTTTCGGCTAGTAGAAATTTTTTTGTAGCATCGCCACTATCTTTTCAACGCCGAAGTGTCCTACCACCCAACTGTAGTGGGCTTCCTAGATCAGCTTCACTCGCTCACTTGATGGAACAAAAATATGGCCCAGATGACATAACAACCCATCCTGAAGATGGAAATTATCGACAACTGCATTTTCACCCAACATTTGGTAGGTGGTGGTGAAGTCAGGGTCTGTCTCATAGAGTTGGGGCCATCCAGATGTCTCATGGCCGCAAGAGTCTAGCACCGTGGTGAGTGCTGTGACTGGAGGTCTGCTGAGGCAGTTAGTGACATGATTGGTGCTTCCTTTTTTATACTTGATGTTGAGGTGGAATTGCTGCAAGTATGTGGACCACTTTTGATGGCGGTCATTCTGCATTTTTCCCTATGTCTGCATGAACTGCAGTGGCTTATGATCAGTGTGGATGACTATCTCCTTCCCAAGAATGTAATGTCTCCACTGGCGGCATGCTTGCACAATGGAGCACATTTCTTTGTCCTAAGTAGGGTACTTACGGACAGTATCAAACAGTGTCTCACTATGATAGGCCATGGGGTGGCCATGATGAGTGAGAACGATGCCCACAGCATAGTCTAAAGCATTTGTCTCGATCTCAAAGGGATGTTGCAGGTCTGGCAGTGAAATTACTGGGGATGAGCATAAGTGCTACTTCAAATCATCGAACGCTTGTTGTTGGGACCGGCCCCACGCAAATTTTTCCTTACCATCATCCCTATTTATTTGGCCGAGGGCCCATGCAATATGGTAGAAACCCAACACGAACCTGCGGTAGAAATTAGCAAGTCCCAAGAAGCTCCGAAGCTCAGTGAGTGTTGTTGAGGATGGCCAGTCATGAATGACTTGGATCTTGGCTGGATCCACATGTATGCCATGCTGATCAATGATGTAGCCTAGGTAATGGACCTTGTCCATGCCGAAGGAGCATTTTTCCAGGTTGGCGTATAGCTTGTGCTACCGCAAGGTGTGCAGAACCTGCTGAATATGATGCAAGTGTTCAGCCCAAGTCGTACTGTAAATTAGAATGTCATCCAGATACACAACTACAAAAGTATTGGTGAATGGTCGTAGGATATCGTCCATCATCCTCATGAAAGTGGCTGGAGCATTTGTCAAACCAAAGGGCATGACCAACCATTCAAAAAGTACTTCCTTTGACTTGAAGGAGGTCTTCCATACATCTGTCTATTCTATCGGGACCTAGTGGTAGCCAGACTTCAGATCAATCTTACTAAAGTATTTGGCCCCCGTGAGATGATCAAGGAGGTCATTGATTCGGGGAATCGGGTACCGGTTTCTGACAGTGATTTTATTCAGAGCCCGGTAATGAATACATAATCGCCATGTTCCATATTTCTTTTGTACCAACATGATTGGGCTCCCGCAAGGTGATGAGCTGGGGCAGATGTGCCCCTTGTGGAGCAGTTCCTGGATCTATCACTTGATCTCCTCATTCTCTAACAAAGAGCGATGATAGATTGGCCCATTGGGCAGCGGTGCGTCGGGGGTCAGATCGATGGGGTGCTTGACCTAGCTGTGCAGAGGTACCCGTGTAGGTTAGGAGAAGATATCTGAGTATTCTTCGACGACCTTATCTACTTGCTTCTGCTATGTGGAGATATCGACCGCAGATACCTTGGATGTGGTTACGATCTTTCGCTTGTTCTGAGAGAGAATCATGAAGAAGACAAACTTCCCCATTTGCGAGATGACCTTCCTGCATTGCTTAGCAGAGATCAAGGAAATAACACTAGGTGGGACTACCTCGAGTATCCTGTACAATTTCTTGTTCAAAGTAATAATAACACTACGAAGCCTAGACTCATATATAGCATGACGTTTCCATAAATAAGGTTGGCCCAAAAGAACATGACAAACTTTGAGAGGAGAAACATCACACAATACCTCATCTTTGAAGGGCTTGATGCCATACGATAGTCGACACTATTGGCTGACATGGAGATCACTTCCTTGGTGGAGCCATCCAATGGTGTAGGGTTGTGGGTGTGGCGTTGTTGACAGGGCCAGCCACTTGACAACCTCTGTTGAGATGAGGTTCTTCTATCTACCACTATCAACGATGAAGTGTGGCAGGGTGCCTTTTACCCACATCTTTGAATGGAAGAGGCGCTCTCCTTCTTCTAGCTTGTCTGGTTCACCAGGCTGGAGCTTGGTGGTAGCAACGGTGGCACTGGGTTCCATGTCAATGATCCGTCTTCCCCTTTCTGGTTCTATCTCCGAGTCAAAATCTACATCTAATTTAGAGGCTTGAACTTCGGCCACCAGCAACTTCTTTGAGCGGTAGTCAGCAGTGTTATGCCAAGGGCTCTTATGGAAGTCGCACCACTTCCCGGTATCTTTCTTTGTCTTTTCGATGTCCTTCTTTCCTTGTGGCTTGTACTAGTTGTCTTGATACTTCCCATCTTTTCTCTATAATTTGTTCGGTGGGTTGGGACCGCCCTTTCCTGGCTTTTGTTGTGAGGGGTTCCCAGGCCCAAATTGCCACGTCTTTTATTTGAGCTTCTGCTCGATTTTGACGTCATATCGGTAGGCCACGCCCAAGGATGAGATGTCCAAAAATTCAATTTTGGTATAGATGTATCTATGCAGAGCACCGCGATACTTGAGCACCAGATGTCACTCTGAATCTTTGATACCCAACTTGGTGTGCAAGGTATGGAAGATATTTGTGAAATCTGGCACTGCTTGGTCTCTTTCTTGCCGCAATGTGGTCCACTTGGTATACAGGTCGTCATAACTTCTCACAGGGTATTATTGTTCCTTAATTGCATCCCTGAAGGATTCCCAGGTGGCCATGACTAAAAATAATGAGGTTTCCTCTTTTTCCTTTTGCTCAGAGAAATTTTCCCACCAATCTTTGACATGGGGAATGACTTTGAGGAGCGCAAAAGTAATCTTTTCTCTATCCGAAAATTTATGAACAGAAAAATGACCTTCTAGTAGATTCAACCACTTGTCTACAACATCTGTGTCTATCTGACCTTCAAATATAGGAATATCAAAGTTTATTTGTACCTTGAAGGGGACGGCGGCTCCGTTCAAAGAAGATGCGTCGCCTGTTGTTAGACACTGAAGGATTTGCGTGAAACTATCCATCATCTCATTCCTCTATTGCATGAGGGATTCCTAAATCAATAGTTTGAAAGGATATATTGTCCCATCATCTTTCTTTTCTCCTACCATGGGAGGTTTCTTGGGCGTGCGGGAGCTTCTTTCATCAAGAGAAACAAGCTCGAGACCCAACTCTTTGTACTTCGACCTCGTTGGGGACATGCATTAAGACGACAAAGAGAAGACCGCTCTGATACCACTGATCCAGATTTTATGAGTAGAACAAAATGAATACATATTATTAACAGGTTCTTAACACAAAATAACAGAGATACAGTAAAACTAGTTTTCTATTCAATAACGAAATAAGCTGAAACTGTAAAATGCAATGGAAACAAGCTTGCTGGAATGGTGGCGGCTTATCTCTGAGAAGAGATCTGACGGAAATGCGCATTCGAAAGAAGAAGGTTACAATGAGGCTCTGAAGGAATTTTTACAATAAGAAGGAAATCCAAAAACCCTAGACATCCAAAAACCTAACCCTAGGAGATGAAGCGCCAAAAGTCATGTGGGCCCCGTTTGGGTAAGCTAGTACATCAACTTCCCGGGGTCGTAACTTTTGCATACGATCTTCGTTTTAGGCGTGTGATAGCCCGTTGGAAAGGTATTGTCAAGGAGATTCATTTTGGGGGCTCAATCATGCCTTTGGCTATCATTGAGGAACTAGATACCGAAAAAAATTCATTTAGGCCCTCAAAATGGCCTCGGAAGTAAAAGCTGCTAAAAATTGTAAATTGCCAAAAATGTCAGAAAGTTGTTTTGAGCCAGTTGGAAAAGGTGGGTGGCCACTGATATCCATTTGGATCAATCCACCCTCCTTAGGAAGAAATGGTCTCCATTGCGTTGAGGTCCCCCATTAGATGAGCGATTTTTTGCTGAATTTGGCCCTGGGTGAGCGACTTGCTTTGGTGCAGGAGTTGCCCTGCTTTGACGACTCGATAAAGTTGAATCCTTTGTTGTCAAGTTCCCTTGATATTTCTATCCACAATATGATAATTGGATACCTGTTGTATGCAGTTAGGGTTAATCTCTTTTGGTGTCAGTTGTTCTACTACTTCTGAGGTGTCCAATAATGGTGGGAAATAAGGGCGAAGGAGATCCACGTTGAGCACTGGGTGCAAGCCAAGGAAAGGAGGAATGTTGAGATCAGAATCATTATCCCCCATGGCCTTGGTGATAGTATATGATCCATAACGGAGTGGGTGAAGCTTCCGATGGGGTCCTGTAAGGCGTTCTTTTTGCAAGTGCAACCAAAGTTTGTCGCCCACCTGAAACTTATGCGGCACCCGATGTTGATCATGGAGTTGTTTGTACTTGTCATTGGACTTCTGTAGGATATCCTAAACCTATTCGCGGATGTGATGGATCCGCTCAATGAACCAGGTGGCTTTTTCAGCTTCAGTTGGAGCAGGAGATGAGTCAGTCGAAGTGACCGCAAGGGAAGTGCAACATCTATGGGGCCCAATGGTTGGAATCCCAACCCCACTTGAAAGGGGTTGTGGTCGGTTGAGTTGTGCAAGGCTTGGTTGTAGCTATGCTAGATATAGGGAAGGCTCTCATCCCATGTGCAAGGGTTCTTTGAATTATACATGCGAAGGATATGCACAATCATTCGATTTACAACCTCAGTTTGGTCGTCTGTCTGGGGGTGGAAGGTCATGGATTTGGTGAGCTTGGTGTCCAGTAGTGACCAGAGGCTCGACCAGAATGTGCTGAGAAATTGACTATCCCGATCTGATACAATGGTTTGTGGGATTCCAAAATGTACCCAAACTCATTCAAAGAAGAGCTTGGTAGTGGCTTCTGCTGTGATGCTCTTCTTGCAGGCAACCAGAATCGCCATCTTAGAAAAATGATCAACAACCACAAAAGCATAGTCATTTCCCCGCTTGGTGGATGGGAGGCCCAACATGTAGTCCATTGAGATGGATTCCCATGGCCTGTCAAGAGTAGGAAGAGGGGTGTACAGGCCCTATTTCTTAGTGGTGGGTTTGGCAATAGCACAGGCAGTGCAGGACCTGATATACTTGATGACTTCCTGTCGAAGTTTCGGCCAGTAGAAATGTTTTTGTAGCATCACCACTGTCTTTTCAATGCCGAAGTGTCCTGCCACCCGACTGTAGTGGGATTCCTAGATCATATTCTCTCGCTCACTTGATGGAACACATATATGGCCTAGACAACATAACAACCCATCCTAAAGATGGAAATTATCGACAACTACATTTGCACCCAACATTTGGTAGGTGGTGGAGAAGTCAGCGTCTGTCTCATAGAGTTGGGGCCATCCAGATGTCTCATGGCCGCAAGAGTCTAGCACCATGGTAAGTGTTGCGACTAGAATTTTGCTGAGGCAATCATCGACGCGATTAGTGATTCCTGTTTTATACTTGATGTTGCGGTGGAATTGCTGCAAGTATGTGGACCACTTTTGATGGCAGTCAGTCTGCAGTTTTCCCTGTGTCTACATGAACTGCAGTGGCTTATGATCAGTGTGGATGATTGTCTCCGTCCCAAGAATGTAATGTCTCCACTAGTGGCATGCTTGCACAATGGAGTACATTTCTTTGTCATAAGTAGGGTACTTATAGACATTATCAGGAAGTGTCTCACTATAATAGGCCAAGGGGTGGCCGTGCTGAGTGAGAATGGCACCCACAACATAGTCTGAAGCATCTGTCTCGATCTCAAATGGATGTTGCATGTACGATAGTGAAAGTACTGGGGCTGAGCACAAGCACTACTTCAAATCATCGAACGCTTGTTGTTGGGACCGGCCCCATGCAAATTTTGCCTTACCACCTTCCCTGTTTATTTGGCTAAGGGCCCATGCAATATGGGAGAAACCCAACACGAACCTACGGTAGAAATTAGCAAGTACCAAGAAGCTCCGAAGCTCAATGAGTGTTGTTGGGGCTCGCCAGTCACGAATGACTTGGATCTTGGCTGGATCCACATGTACACCATGCTGATCAATGATGTAGCCCAGGTAATGGACCCTGTCCATGCCGAAGGAGCATTTTTCCAGGTTGGCATATAGCTTGTGCTGCTGCAGGGTGTGAAAAACCTTTTGAATATTTTGCAAGTGTTCAGCCCAAGTCTTGTTGTAAATTAGAATGTCATCCAGACACACCACTACAAAAGTATTGGTGAATGGTCACAGGATATCATCCATCATCCTCATGAAAGTGGCTGGAGCATTTGTCAAACCAAAGGGCATGACCAACCATTCAAAAATTCCTTCCTTTGACTTGCAGGTGGTCTTCCATACATATGTATGTTCTATTGGGACCTGGTGGTAGCTAGACTTCAGATCAATCTTACTGAAGTATTTGGCCCCCGTGAGTTGATCAAGGAGGTCATTGATTCAGGGAATCACGTACCATTTTCTAACAATGATTTTATTCAGAGCCCAATAATCAATACAGAGTCGCCATGTTCCATTTTTCTTCTGTACGAACACGATTGGGCTCCTGCAAGGTGATGAGCTGGGGTGGATGTGCCCCTTGTGGAGCACTTCCTGGATCTGTCACTTGATCTCCTCATTCTCTAACAAAGAGCGATGATAGACTAGCCCATTAACGTAGTGGTGCGTCGAGGTTAAGATCGATGGGGTGCTTGACCTGGCAGTGCAGAGGTACCCCTATAGGTGAGGAGAATATATCCAAGTATTCTTCCACGACCTTATCTACTTGCTTTTTCTATGTGGAGAGATCGGTCGTAGATACCTTGGATGTGGTTGCGATCTTTCGCTTGTTCTGAGAGTGAATCACAAAGAAGACAAACTTCCCCGTCTACGAGATGACCTTCCTGCATTGCTTAGCAGAGATCAAGGACATAGCACTAGGTGGGACTGCCTTGGGTATCCTGTACAATTTCCTGTTCAAAGTAATAATAACACTACGAGGCCTAGACTCATATACAACATGACGTTTCCATAAATAAGGTTGGCCCAAAACAACATCACAAACTTCAAGAGGAGCAACATCACACAATACCTCGTCTTTGAAGGGCTTGTTGTCGTACGATATTCGACACTGTTGGCTGACACAAAGATCGATTCCTTGGTGGATCCATCTAATGGTGTAGGGTTGTGGGTGCGGCGTTGTTGACAGGGCCAGCCGCTTGATGACCTCTGTTGAGATGAGGTTCTTCTGGCTACCGCTATCAATGATCACTACTGCATTTGGGTCAAATTCCGACGGCGCGTTCAATGCAATTGCCACTTTCTATTGTCGGACAACTGACAAACCTCAGACCCCCTCAAACATCGTTTCACATGACGTCATTTTTCTGACAACCTAATTTTCGTCGATATTGCGACGTTTCAAACGTGGCAAGAGAGACGTTGCAAACGTCGCAAGAGAGACATTGCAAACGTGGCAAGAGAGACGTTTCAAACGTGGCAAGACCGACATTTCAAACATCGCAAGAGAGATGTTGCAAACGTGTCAAGAGAGACGTTTCAAATGTGGCAAGACCGACGTTTCAAACATCGCAAGAGAGACGTTGCAAACGTGGCAAGACAGACGTTTCAAACGTGGCAAGACCGACGTTTCAAATGTGGCAAGAGAGACGTTGCAAACATGGCAAGAGAGACGTTGCAAACGTGGCAAGACCGACGTTTCAAACGTGGCAAGTGAGACGTTGTAAACGTGGCAAGTGAGACATTTCAGACGTGGCAAAAGAGATGCTTCAAAGGTGGAAAGACTGACATTTCAAATGTGGCAAGTGAGACGTTTCAAACATGGCAAGAGAGATGTTCTGAAGGTGGCAAGACCGTCGAAAGGAGGTATTAGCTCCGACGTGGTTGCTATGGGAGCAACACTCTTGAACGTCGCAAGAACGACATCCATCAGGTGGCAACAGCGACGACCAGGAGTTACTAGCTCCGACGTGGTTGCTATGGGAGCGACAATCTTGGAGGTGGAAAGAGAGACGTCTTGGACATGGCAATAGCGACGGGAAGAGAGTGAAAGACGTCACAATTTCCACCTTTGTGTAGGTATTTAAAAAAAAATACAATATCAATTTCAAGACCTAATAGTCATTCCAAGCCCAAAGGAGGAGTAAGTAATATAGATGTCAGCTAGTGACATAGTCTAGTTGTGTACAGTGTGATGTATTAGATTCTTATATTGGTATGGAGTAATAAAAGACCCCCTTTTGTTTACATTGTGACTCTTATGTTCTACATGGATTATTGGTATGTAGGTAAT
>ML809731.1:197993-257729 GCA_009831015.1 Picea engelmannii | reverse complement strand
TTGGAAGTTGTCCCAACCCTTTTTGAAGCGTCGTTATTATAACAAACTTGTCGCAACATCCGTTAAATGCAACATATTTATAGATTTTGTAACGTCGCAATTCCGACGTAAAAAAGTCCTAAGTGATCGTTGGTATTTTGACTAGTGAACATACTAAGGTGACCGTTGGAGGGGAAAACCTAGTTTCCAAAACGTCGCAATTGTGACATACATCTTCACAAACATCGCAATTGCGACATACATCTTCACAAACGTGGCAAGAGCGACGTTCCAGTGGAAAACATGGCAAGACCGACGTTCTAGTGGAAAACGTGGCAAGAGCGACGTTAACGTGGCAAGACCGACGTTAACGTGGCAATTTCGACATACATCTTCACGAATGTGGCAAGAGTGACGTTCCAGTGGAAAACGTGGCAAGAGAGACGTTCCAGTGGAAAACGTGGCAAGAGCGTTGTTAACGTGGCAAGACCGACGTTAACGTGGAAATTGCGACATACATCTTCACAAACGTGGCAAGAGTGACGTTCCAGTGGAAAACGTGGCAAGAGCGATGTTCCAGTGGAAAACGTGGAGAGAGAGACGTTAACGTGGCAAGACCGACGTTAACGTGGCAATTGCGACGTTATCGGGCAACATGAACTTTTTTTTTTATAAATTTCCTCTATTTTGCGACAATATGGACAATTTTGTCCATAACGCCGCAAATAAAATGTCGGAATTTTTACAATATGTAGTAGTGGATGAAGTGCAACGGGGTGCCTTTTACCCACATCTGTGAATGGAAGAGGCGCTCTCCTTCTTCTGGCTCATCTGGTTCACCAAGCTGGAGCTTTGTGGTAGCAACGGTGGCACTGGGTTCTGTGTCAATGATCCGTCTTCCCCTTTCTAGTTCTATCTCAGAATCAGAATCTACATCTGATTCAGAGGCTTTTACTTCGGCCACCAGCGACTATTTTGAGTGACAGTCAGCAGTGTTATGCCAAGGTCTCTTATGGAAGTTGCACAACTTCCCGGTATCTTTCTTTGTCTTTCCAATGTCCTTCTTTGCTTGTGGCTTGTACTGGTTGTCTTGATACTACCCATATTTTCTCTATCCTTTGTTTGGTGCATTGGAGCTGCCCTTTCCTGCTTTTTTTTTCAGGGGTTCCCAGGCCCAAATTGCCGCGTCTTTTGTTTGATATTCTGCTCGATTTTGACAGCATATCGGTAGGCTGCGCCCAAGGATGAGATGTCCAAAAATTCCATTTCAGTCTGGATGTATCTATGCAGAGAACTGCAATACTTGAGCACTAGATGTCACTCTGAATCTTTCATACCTAACTTGGTGCGCAAGGTATGGAAGATATTTATGAAATCTGGTACTGCTTGGTCTCTTTCTTGCCACAGTGTGGTCCATTTGGTATATAGGTCGTCATAATTTCTGACAGGGTAGTATTGTTCCTTAATAGCATCCCTGAAGGATTCCCAGGTGGTCATGACTAAAAATAATGAGGTTTCCTCTGTTTCATTTTTCTCACAGAAAGTTTCCCACCAATGTTTGACATGGGGAACGACTTTGAGGAGCGCAAAAGTAATCTTTTCTCTATCCGAAAATTTATGAACATAAAAATACCCTTCTATTAGATTCAACCACTTGTCTACAGTATATGCGTCTATCTGACCTTCAAATATAGGAATATCAAAGTTTATTTGTACCTTGAAGGGGGTGGCGCCTCCGTTCACGTGAAACTATCCATCATCTTGTTCCTCTGTTGTGTGAGGGATTCCTCAATCAAAAATTTGAAAGGATCTCCTATCCCATCATATTTATTTTATCCTACCATGGGAGGTCACTTGGGCGTGCGAGCGATTATGTCCTCAAGAGAAACAAGCTCGAGACCCAACTATTTGTACTCCGACCTCGTTGGGGACATGCATTAAGACGACAAGGAGCAAACCGCTCTGATACCACTGATCCGGATTTTATGAGAAGAAAAAAATGAATACAGATTATTAACAGGTGCTTAACACAAAATAACAGAGATACAATAAAACTGGTTTTCTATTCAATAACAAAATAAGCTGAAACTGTAAAATGCAGCAGAAACAAGCTTGTTGGAATGGTGGCAGCTTATCTCTGAGAAGAGATGTGACGACAGCGTGCATTCGTAAGAAGAAGGTTACAATGAGGCTCTGAAGGCATTTTTACAATAAGCAATAATTCCAAAAACCCTAGACATCCAAAAACCTAACCCTAGGAGATGAAGCGCCAAAAGTCATGTGGGCTCCGTTTGGGTAAGCTAGTACATCAACTTCCCAGGGTCCTAACTTTTGCATACGATCTTCGTTTAAGGTGTGTGATAGCCCGTTGGAAAGGTATCATCTAGGAGATTCATCTTGGTGTCTCAATCATGCATTTGGATATCATTGAGGATATCTATACCAAAAAACCTTCATTTAGGCCCTTAAAATGGCCCCGGAAGTAAGAACTGCTAAAAATAGTAAATTGCCAAAAATGTCAGAAAGTTGTTTTGAGCCAGGTGGAAAAGGTGGATGGCCACCAATATCCATCTGGATCATATACATTTTGAGAGTTAAACTCAAACATGTTTGATTTCCAGTTTATGAAAGGGAATTCTCTCACATAGATTTGTAAATTAGTTCATTATACGGACATCGAGACATTAGGATTTTGCACAAATCAGTTAATGTGATGATAGTCTCATCTAGAAAACAATTTTAATTCATAATTTTAACGATTAATTTAATATGTTATTCTCTTCTATTTTTCTCAGCTAATTTATTATTATTATTATTATTATTTTAATTCCAACAGCTAATTTAATATATATCACAACACTCTTTTTCAACATATTAGCTTTATTTGTCCATGATAATGGGTGTATATTTCAAAACCTCATACACACTTTTTATCCAAAAAAATAGTTTACATGTTTAAGTTCATCACTTTTATGTATATTTGTTTTGCACCAATATGATAGGTGTAGAGAAGGAACTGTTTCTAGGCCACTTGAATCCTACATCCAATTATTCTTGAACTAGTAGGTTAATCTCACTTTTTTACTACAATATGGTCTGATATAGGGAAAAATGCTACATGGAATCAAGCAAATTTTACGGTCATGGTCATAAGCTAGATGAAATCTTGAAGGAGGATCTTTAAATACTTGATAATGATTATACATGATTGTTCTCAGCCCCAATTGAGAAACATCATAATGACCATCACCAAAATCACTACAAAGATGGTAAATGACACCTTAAATTCTTTCCTAAGTAGTTTTTCCATCCTATGAGAAGTGATCACCTAGTTGGGAGAATTATTTATCCCATCAAGAGTATGAGTGTGACCATGTCACTAAAGTTGTAGGATTAACACATCAAAATTCATCGAATTGGTACCAAGAGTGCAAAGCCATTGAACACTAAGAACCATATCGATGCCACCTAACCCAATAGTACACATGGATGTGGATATTTGATAATCACACATGCTAAGTTCAAAATTGTGACATAAGCCTCCACAAGAAATTGTACCACCATTGGCAATCAAGACCTAGGTAATTTTGACAAGGTATGGAAAGTAATTGAGTTTTGTAGATAACTTTCGTTCAATGAAGTTGTGGGTGCTTACAAAATCGATGGGAATCACAACTCTTTGCTTGTTGATGTAACCTTCCACTCTTAATGTCTATGGGGTGGTGACACCAGTGAGTGCATGCGTGGAGGTTATGGGTACCTTCTGTTCAACTGACATTACTTATACAATGGATTCCATGGGAGCCTCAATATCAAACACCTAATCCTATTCCTCTCATTGGTTGTTTTCAAGAAGGAAGAGGGTGGATTGTTTGGTACATTTATGTCCTCAAGACCACTTATTAATGTTACATCAAAATCAAATAATTTTAACATATCTTTCTTCTACTTATTTAGGATTGATCTTGATTGTATAAGGTGTAGAGAGCATGATAGCCTTACCTTTGTCACTAGGAGGGTATGGAGAGTGATGAACGTCAAGAAACTTTGTTATAGCATATTTACCACCTCAATTTAGCTAAGATGCACTCTATTATCCCTAATGTATCACTGATCCGAAATATCCTTAGATTCTTTTTTAATCTTTCAATACATATGAAATATCTACTTGACATTCGAAATCAAATGATCACTGGAGTGTACGCAAATTACATGTGAAGTACTTATCTAACCAAATCCACTTCAATGATAAAATGACTTGCAAATAATTGAGCTGGAAATGAACAACAATAATGAAATCATATACACAAGTTAGAAAAATGGAGTTCACCCAATTTGGGATACCTTTCTGGGTCCGCTTCCAACAAAGACCTTCTTTTATTAATGCTCAAATGTTTTTGTTTTACAATGACCTTTTTACATGTTTCTCAAATGCAAAAAACAAAGTATGCCATTGGATTCTTTGCGAAATATCGTGCAAAATGAGTATAAAATTCTCGAAATTTCGTCAAGGTACCTCTCAACATGATTTACGATGTAGCCTCACAACATAGGTACCCTCGAGCATGAATTACAAGACTAAACTCTATAATAATGTTTGTTTATCCTTGTTCCACGTGCCCATTAAATAGGGTTTTGCCTTTGACCAATTTTTTAACTTTATGGTCGGCTTTAAATGAAAAATGGTTGGTTTGTTTAAACAAACCATATATATATATAGCTTGTTGGTTAAGTCATAGAGTTTATATATGGTAAGTCGGGGGTTCAAGCCCCACCGAATACCATATATTTTGGGGTTTTATTGGTGGATGGTTATACTTTAATATAACCATATCAAATATGATTACATCCATTGGTAATTTTGTTAATCCCTTCTACAAATTAAGTATGGGTTACATTTTGTATTACATAAACCAAGGGCTAAGGGTCGAGGGCTTAGGCCCTCGGGCCGTTTTCTGCCCAAACAAAACTTTAAACCAATTTAAATATAATGTGAACCATTCATATGTTAAGTACATTGTATGGCGTTATAGTAATGGAGGGCTTGTTAAGGCTCTGGGAGGTCGCTGGTTTGATCCCAAAGACTCCTAATAAATTTTGATCAACCATACCAATATAGGCCAATGGGAGGCTGCCACATGGAAGCCTCTCATTGGATGAACCTTACCACTTGTCAACATGTGATTGGTCTAACTGGACTATAACTTTTCCAATCAATTGCCAACTCATTTTCCCAGTCAATGTACGATTGACCCATGTGACACCTTGGAGTATGGCCATGTCATCTGTACAATTGTGCCATGTGTCACTTCTAGTGGAAAAATCCCCCTATAACTATACCAGGGTTTAAAGTATATACAAAGCAAGTGACACCCTAAAAGTCAATCTAGTTTCTACACTACCCCAACATTCCAAAATAGATGAACAAACAATAGTGAAAGAGTTAGTTGGAAACCATACCTTTTATCTAACGTTTGATTTTTATCTCGTCAAGCTCTATAGCTCCTAAGGTTGCAAGTCTCCTCTCAAATTTGACCTCCATCCACAACTAGGAAAATAAGGCTACAAGCATGTTATTTTTATTCATAAATTAGGGTTAGATATCAATTGTTATGTATAAATCAAAGAAAAGACATAAAACATCATCATTTGGGACAGGGAAAAGAGATTCTTGTATTCATTAATCAAAGATTGAAGCTTAAAATCCTTGCAGGTCAACGCTCCGTGAACCTGGTTCGAGCTCCTCTTAACAATGTTTCAAGTGCACCTTCAATAAGCCTCTTCTCACAATATTTTGATCACCTCAAGGAAAGAGAATGGATTGTATGGAAGAAAAGGGGATAGAGAGGGAATGTTGAGGCAATAACTCACAAAAGGTTGCAAATGCTTGGGTAAGGAAAGGAAGGGAAATTGGGAAGAGTTTTATCATTCTAATGCTTGATTGTGGAATGAGACCCCAAGACGTTTTTTATGAAAAAATGATAGTTATTCAGTTGGGGGACGAGCTATAGGAGGTGAATTGGTTGGGAAACCCCCAATAGCCTGTAAATTCCACTGAATTCCTTACAACTTTTTAATTTTTGCAACTTTTGGAGGTATACCCAGGTTTGTTAGTCTGCAACAAGTTTATGTACATAGGTTGTCTAGCATGCATCAAGCGTATGTACGATGGCTGTCTAGCATGCAACAAGTTAATATATGTGGGAAGTAGTGCAGCAGGGCGTGTACATGCTCTAACAATTGGTTTTTTAAAAAGAGTTTCTTAGCAGTGATTTGGTAAATTATGCAAGTAGGAAGGCCAATGCCATGTATGCATGAGTAGGAAATTTTAGGGCTCTAACATATTCCCCCTAGTGTATGAGGTCAGAAGAGAAACTGATGACCGAAATACATTATAATATCTTCACCAATGAGAATGCATGAAATCGAGTGAACATGTGACCAGTGTTCGGGAGGTGCCATCTGCAAAACGATAATTTTCTCTCTGAGGAGGTCATACCCATGCTCAGGATGAACGAAATCATGGTTTTCAATCAAATACACTGCATATCCATGTCATATAAATATATAAAGTGTAGCCGTGAGAAATACACAACAGATCTACATCTTAAAATCAGTCGAAGATATATAAGTACAATATGTATCTTCAAGAATATAGTGACATCTGTGGCTGGAGATGAAGTCTTCACAGCTCAAGAAACAATTTCAATATTTTAAAAACTCAGGTAGGAGTAAAATGGGAGTGTAAGACTCACTACTCTAAGGTCTTCGACAAACCATCAGGAAAAGATCGGAGGATCTCGATGATCAGGTAGAGAACTTTGTTGATTTCAAATTTGGACATGACTGGACTCTTGGGATGGCCAACTCATGAAATTCAAGAGACAAACTGCAAAAAGTTTGACTCATGCTAGGTAAAACTTCCCTTGGACAAAATCATGAAAGATGATCAGACTCAAGAAGCATAACATTGATATAAGTCCGTGATGTAGGAGGCATCAAAAACTCTCCATATGTTTGGAAGAGTAACCAAATGGAGGAGGACATGAATCTATGTAGCGAGAACAACTTCCTAAGGTCATACTAGATCCCAATTCTTGACAAACAAGAAAAAGGATGTGCTTTGTCCAAGGGAGACTATCATTGTTGTCGAAAAAAGAAAGTATACTTCTTGTCTTTTTGGAATATTTTATTTTTTTGTCTTTTTCAATTTTTAAACGAGCTTGAAAAACAAAATGCTACATTAAAAAGGAGGAATGAGTGTTTCAAGCAAGCAAACTAGTTCCAAGCACATGGAACATACTAATTCTCAAGGAAAGGAGACATGTGTCAGATATGTACACTCAGGGAAAATTCCTCCATGGGTGCGGGTGTCAGGTCGCAGATGCAAAAAAGTGTTGCAAGGCTTTTTTATAAGGAATACTTCAAAGTTTTATTTGAGAGCAACATGGAGCTGAAATTAGGCCAAATACGCAAAGATGAGACCCTCAATGCGATTACGCATGACACAATAAGACTCCTTCTATGTAAATTTTACGAGCCCAGAGAAGGTAAGCTCGGTGGTTTTTTTTATGTTTTAGAGAGTATGGAAAAATTCAAAAAGAAGACTCACAGGAGTAGCTTTTTCGTAGTTAGTCTAATCAGTTAGAAAAAGGGTTAAACTTGCACCAAAAAGATGTCTTTTCAAAACCATTTTAATGAGTGTGACAAAGACAAGATCACTTGGTAATCTTTTCAATTTTAAGGAGTTTGAAAAGAGATTAACTATGGAATCAAAACCTTTTTCTAGGTTTAGTCTCCTTAGCTTGAAAAAGTATAAAATTAACCGAGGAGAACTCTCTCGATGAGACGAATCTCTCGAGGCATACCTTTTTTTCGCTATAATTTACTGGCTGGAAAAAGGGTTAAACTCATGTCAGTAGATGTTCTTCTAGACCAATTTAACAAGTGTGAAGGAACAAGGTCACACGACGATATTTTCAATTTTAGGGAGTCTGAAAAGAGATCAACTATGGACTCCAGGGGGGGTTACTTTTTCATAAGTAATCTCTAAGGCCCGAAAAAGGTGATAAACCAAAACCAAGAAGAATGTTCCTTTTTCGAAAATTTGCTCCCTTAGGATCGAAAAAGGGTTAAACTTATGCTTGAGAATACTTTTCTAATGAACCGAATTTCCTAGATCATACCTTTATTCGTAAAATTATCCAGCTAGACCAAAATGGGGGTAAAATACTGTCGAACAAATGTGCCTTCAAATTTGAGTTTGGCGAGCGTGAAGGGAAACAAGATCACTCGACAATATTTTCAATTTTAGAGAGTTTGAAACTGGATTAAATAAGACTCCAGGGGGCTACTTTTCTCATGTAATCAGGATGAGATTGAAAAGAATAAATACAATCTCATTGGATGTTGCTTTCGAACTTTAAAGCGAACTTGAAAGACAACAAAGAATGCTCATTAGGGAGTGTTGAAGGCAGACCAAAGCAAAAAAGGAAGGTGTTTTTGGGAAAGAAAGCATGCACGAGGAAAGTAACAGCTGGAAGGAAGAAAAACACATGCGCATGCGAGGGAAGAACTAACGATGTTAGGGTTAGGGTTTTGGTAAGGTATTGCAAATGGATGAAGAGCCAGAAATGTATAAATATAGATACTTAGGTATCATAAGGGGTTGGTTCAGATATACACTTAGGTATCGTTTGGATTATTGTTGTTGTTTTTATCTATGCATAAGTTGATGTGATACGTGATGTTTTGCTGTATGATCTATTTTGTATAATTTTTTGAGCTAGAGAGGATGGGGGAGGGTAGATCTGAGGGTTAGATCGCAGGCTGGGGAGCCTGGTGCGATCTAGTCTGCTTCATATAGATCTTGCCCGATTGAGAAGATTTGTAAGCACATGACACTGTAGATGCAGAAATACTATAATAAAAGTGATGAGAGACAAATCCTTGTGGATGTAGCCCAGGAGGGGGTGAACCATGGTAACATCTATGTTATGTGATGAACACATGCATATCTTTATTGTCTTCAACAATTATTATTATGTTGAATGAATGAGTTTTTATGTTTCCTACTTATTCATCGATAACAATATATTGTGTTTACAAGTTATAATGAATTATTCAATATATAGCTCTCTTATCTCACACTCAATCCTAGGATGTAAACACCTGAGTCTTACAACCACCCATTAAAGATATTTTGGGTGAGACTACGTAGCACATTCTTTGTGTTGTGTTTCCTTCTGGTTTACCAGGAGGGCCGATATTTTTAGAGGCTTTTTTGGAAACCCAAATGGACATGAACCCTAGGTCAATAAATACAGAAAATATAGAAGAATAGTAACCAACAAATGGTTTTGTTTCCATTGGTAGGAACAAGAGGGGGTTGAATAGATGAGATAATTTGAAGACCTGTCGGAGACGAATCAAGAAAATATTAGGGCAGAGAGCAATGAGCCATTAGAAGGTAATTTTGAGACCGTGGAATCCCACAAAAGTGGAGATCAAAATTTGTTTAAGAACAAAAGAGACAGAGTTTTCACAGAAAGACAACAGAAACACTAGACTAACACCCTGCAAATATCTTGAGAAATATGTGTTTACCGATTTACACAAAGTCTTTTTTTGTGATTTTCCCCATGTTAATGCTCTGTAATTTCCAAAGGATGCAGAGGTAGTCACAAAGGTAACCTCAAACCACTTGAAGTCTTGGATCTAGCCCTCCAAGACTCAGAGAGGGATCTCTATGTATGATTTAACTTGGTATGGGATAGGATATATATCAGGCTAGCTATGAAAGTATGGGGTTGGGGTTTTTAAATGGTTGTTTTGGGACAGCAAGGAGGGCCATTGGGAAAATGGGGTCTGCGCTTAAATATATGATTCACTCTCAGATCTAGACAAATCTCTTACACAAGGCAAGGTAGTGGAAGTGTTGGATCGAATTAAGTTTGAATGGTGTCGATTTAAGGAAGAACTAGGGGAGGAAAAAGCGAGCAAATGAGCAGTTAAGAATTCATAAAATGAGCTTTTTAGAGGAGAAACATAAAGATTATCACAAGATCATATGCAGAGTATTTTACCAATAAATTATTCTCTGTTACTATCTTCTGACAATAAGAATTGAAAACAAGTGAAAAGATAACAGGAAAATACTTAACAGAGAAAAGAAACACCACCAACACCTCCGCACAAGAATCCTATAAACAACATGCCCATTACTGATCAATCATTTAATAATTACAGAAAAGTTTTCTGGAATGGAAAAGCCCATGGTCCAGCCAAAAGTAAAAAACACCTCACAGGTCGAACCATGCTTTCCTCTTTTACATGTTTATATAAAGGTAAAAATACTATCAGTCCTCAAAAAATTCGAAGTCTACCCCTGCTTTCTAAAAATAGAAAACGGTTACAATGATTGACACATGTCGCATATGGTCTCCCAGAAACAAAATCAAATAAAAATGTAAATAAAAACTAATTTGAGAAAGTTTGGTAGGTCTCTCAAATTCTGGAACTGCTGGAAATGAATGTTGAGTTGTTGGGGGATCTTTGCCATAAAATCTGGGTCATCTGTCATTTTTTGTTGCTTTTTGTGAGGAGGATCAAATAGGATCGACGTATTCTCAGTTCTTTTTTCCTTTTCTGTCTTGATTTGGTCAAGATATGGACCAATTTGATCTTATCTCAATCTCATTCCACTGCTACAAATATGGAATTGGTTTTAATTGATGATTCATTGTTGCCTTGAAAACAGGATTTGATTACCATCTGTTGAAATTGCTTGCTGGAAATTTGGGATTTTCTACACATTGATCTTATGCCACCTCAAGTGTTGGAGTTAAATACCTTCACTATTCCATTTGTTCCTAACTATCCTTCGATCGTTGGTCTGCTCATTAGTAGGACTGTAGTCACCATTAGTTCCCATACTTGCAAGTTCAAAACAAGCTTCCAGAACATTCATACACAACATATATCCCATACTATTTATCCATCTGAATTTGGAGAAGAAATCCTGCCCACAGGATGTTGTTGATAAAACTATAAGATTGCAGTGTGTAATTTTTTCCTTTAGACATCACTACCAGGGAACTCCCATTGTTGGCCCCTACAATCGCACTTATGTAATAGTTTTTCTCCCATTGTTCCATGATCCATTCCTTGTGAAGAAAACACTGAGAAAGCTCATAAACTTGTGCAGTGAATCTAGTTCCCGCATCATTTGAGAGTCCACATATTTGAGAAAGATGCTACACTTCTTATAAAAAGACCATCTTCATTTCCTTTCTCAACATGTTGTGCAAGTCTTGTATCAGCCACATTATAGTGATATCACTGTTTCATTGGTCGCCGAGCATTATAAACACTGATCCATTGTGTAGCAGGCATACCAAGCCGAACCTTCTTCTTAGGCTACTCATCATCATCTTCCTCCATAGTCAATCTACCTCTCTTTTGACCAACCGTCAGAGCTCCATTAGTTTTTATTGGCCTGACAACTAGATTTGGACCAATGATTCCATCAAAAGTGAAATATATTTTGCATAATAGGGCTTGTCATCAAATTTCAAGTTCACCACATATTCCAGAAATACTTTAAAGGGAAGTGGATAAAAGCAGCACAACATCTCTGGGGATGTGGCCATTTTTTTTTTCTTGCAAACCAGAAAACCCTTGTTGTCACCCTGGTATCCTTGCCAAGGCAAACGCCCTCGAAGAAGAAATATAAGTGTATAAGACAAATACTCGAGATCATCTCTCCTACTTCCAGTTCTCCCTAAATGGGCATGTACACTAGCATATTGAACAGTTCCCTAAATACATCTGGCCTTAATTGAAGGACACACAAAAACAAATTAGGTTTTATGCTGCATTTGTTCCAGAAAAGTTGAAACTCCATATTTGGCAATTGTTCCCAGATTTTTATGAGATCTTCTTTAGTCATTATCTGAAGCACAATCTCTTATTAGAACTCAGATTTTTGGGCATTATCCCACAATGTCTTCCGGTAAAAAGCTTTGACCCCTTATGTGCAACATTTTTATTCATTTAAAATGCATCAGTTATGTGATTGTTGTCTACTAAACATTGAATGAATTCTTCTAACTTTCCCAGCATGAATAAACATAGGAAATAAACATTGTTCTTCCCTTGATCGCTGCCATCGATGCCAGTTTGGAGACCCCTTATGCATCTCCCGAAGAATAATAGAGAAGCAATAATCCACTCAGATTTGTTTCCCCAGCTTAGGAAAATCTTCGGCCATATCTAATTTTCCAAAGGACATGGAAAGCTCTCCTTCTGTGACTTCTGCAATTAACAGAATATCATGATGCCATTTGCAGATGTGATATTGGGATTTTAATTGTCCTATTGCTTGGCACATTGTGTTTGGGCAATTGGCTTGCATGTTTGTTGTTGTAACCCATGTCTTGTGTGTTGCATTGTTGTGTGACAGGTTGCGTGGAGCTGGAGTCTAGTGTTTGGGCGTTGGCTTGCAAGTTTGTTGCTAGGCTCATGAAAGGTGCTAAGTCTCGGTGTTGAGTACTTGGAGATTGGCCCTCGGCCAATATACCTTTTGGAAAATATTCTTCAAATAGTTTATGTTTTGATATACAAGACATAACACTTTTCATGTAGACCGAGGGGCCAAATTTTTTTTTTTTAAACTAGCTACATGTTTTCTGTGGCTAGAGGTACACAAAAAATGGGTTCTAAGTGACCAAAATCTCTCACTTTTGGTAGCTAACATAACATGAAACGCTACTCTTTAACTACCAAAAAAAAAACTCTTGTGTGACAACATTTGAGGTGAATTGAGAAATTTTTGTTGCTTTTACACCTTTGTTGTGCGTCAAGAGCAAAAGCATAATGCCTGAAAAAGATAGATATTAGTCAGAACATTGATTCCCCTATTATATAGGGTTCTAACATAGGCTCCACCTGCGGAAAATAGCTCCGAAGGAGATGTCTAGAACCACTGAACTCTGGGAACTTGATAATCAGTGCCTTATCCATTGGGCTATTCCCCAACATGCAACCCGATCTGCTACAAAATCCTTGGTAGTTGAAGATCTTGAACTGAAACCAAAACTCCTTGCAAACTAAAGTCTGGATCATACTTGAACTGAAAAACTGAAAAGCAATCTGAAACTGAAACTAGAAAAATGCTCAGAGTACTGAACTTATTTGCACCCATCTACATACCCTAATCTACTTCATAATTTTGTTGAATCAGGTAATAAAGAAATGCCAATGAAGCCAGTCCAGTAGCTACAAAAACACATGGACAACTTGACTGCTTGTTGGTGAAATCCTAAGTATACCTTGATTATGTGTCCTCATAATATGAAATGGCAGTTGTTGACATTTTTGGTCCTTATAGAGAAAACTCAAGCTAACTTGGACCTCCATGTAATCCGCTATAGGATCAATTAAAACATGATGCATGATATTTGTTTCTAGATATTCAATGACTAGTTGATCAGTTGCATCCTCAAAATCAAACCATGCATCTACAACTTCAGCCTTATATTTGAAAACATAATCATCATCAATCTGCAAATCAACAGGTAGTACGATTTCCTCTTTCTTTGGAGAAGGAATATTTTCCAAAAATTCTTTGAGATATAGGAAATTGTATGACTGAATTTGAGAATACAAAAGTTCAATATCATTTTCGAACTTTTCAATAACTAGCTCAAGAAAACAAATTTTACTTTTAGGGGAAAATTTGCTCGACTCCAAAATACAAAACACAGTTGTTAAAAAGTCTTTGTCAATGTGAAATTCTGCTAACTTACCCCTGAATTCTTCTATGGCTTCATAAGATATAGGATTTTCCACATACCCTGTCATCTTGAAACATCATCCAGGCTTTGAAATCTAGATTCTTCAGCAGTGAAGTCGCTTGTGAACTTTGAAGCTCAGGATCTTGAATAATGGAGTCACCAGGTGAATGGTACAACCTTCCTGTGTTTGTCTTCTGTTCACCATCAGAAGTCAAATCTGAACTTGATATATTTTCTAGAGAACTCGAAAGCTCGAGTCCCCAGTGGAGTCACCAAAATGTTAACACTCTGTAATTTGCCCAAGGCTGCGGAGGCAGTCACAGAGGTAACCTCAAACCACTTGAAGTCTTGGATATATCCCTCCAAGACTCAAAGAGGGATCTCTCTGTATGATTTAACTTGGTATGGAACATGATAGATATCAGGCTAGCTATGA
The DNA here is from genome assembly GCA_009831015.1 of Picea engelmannii. Taxonomy (NCBI): domain Eukaryota; kingdom Viridiplantae; phylum Streptophyta; class Pinopsida; order Pinales; family Pinaceae; genus Picea; species Picea engelmannii. The sequence goes on along the minus strand of ML809731.1, from coordinate 243,518 downwards.
AAGTATGGGGTTGGGGTTTTTAAATGGTTGTTTTGGGATAGCAAGGAGGGCCATTGGGAAAATGGGGTCTGCACTTAAATATATGATTCACTCTCATATCTATACAAAGCTCTTACACAGGGCAAGGTAGTGGAAGTGTTGGATCGAATTAAGTTTGAATGGTGTCGATTTGAGGAAGAACTAGGGGAGGAAAAAGTGAGCAAATGAGCAGTTAATAATTCATAAACTGAGATTTTTAGAGGAGAAACATAAAGATTATCACAAGATCAGATGCAGAGTATTTTACCAATAAATTTTTCTCTGTTACTATCTTCTGAAAATAAGAATTGAAAACAAGTGAAAGGATAAAAATACTTAACAGAGAAAAGAAACACCACCAACACCTCCGCACAAGAATCTTGTAAATAGCATGCCCATTACTGATCAATCATTTAATAATTACATAAAAGTTTTCTGGAATGGCAAAGCCCACGGTCCAACCAAAAGGAAAAAAAACCTCAAAGGTCGAACCATGCTTTCCTCTTTTACATCTATATATAAAGGTAAAAATACTATCAGTCCTCAAAAAATTCGAACTCTACCCCTGCTTTCTAAAAATAGAAAACAGTTACAATGATTGACACATGTCGCAGATGGTCTCCCAGAAACAAAATCAAATAAAAATGTAAATAACAACTAATTTGAGAAATTTTGATAGGTCTCTCGAATTCTGGAACTACTGGAAATGAATGTTGAGTTGTTGGGGGATCTTTGCCATCAAATCTGGGCCATCTGTCATTTTTTGTTGCTTGCTGTCAGGAGGATCAAATAGGCTCGACGTATTCTCAGTTCTTTTTTCCTTTTCTTTCTTTATTTGGTCAAGATATGGACCAATTTGATTTTATCTCAATCTCATGCCACTACTACAAATCTGGAATTGGTTTTAATTGATGATTCATTGTTTCCTTGAAAATAGGATCTGATTACCATCTGTTGAAATTGCTTGCTGGAAATTTGGGATTTTCTACACATCGATCTTATGCCACCTCAAGTGTTGGAGTCAAATCCCTTCACTATTCCATTTGTTCCTAATTTTCCTTCGATCGCTGGTCTGCTCATTAGTAGGACTATAGTCACCATTAGTTCCCATACTTGCAACTTCAAAACAAGCTTCCAGAACATTCATACACAACATATATCCCATACTATTTCTCCATCCGACTTTGGCAAAGAAATCCTGTGCACAGGACGTTGTTGATCTTCACACCCTGAAGCTATCAGACTGTAATATTTTTGAAGAGATCTTCCATTAATACAAAGAGGCACTTTTACATGATTCTTGCGTGTATTCACTGGTGATGTTGTTCTTTCTAAGTGAATGTTATTCTTACTTTGTTATCATATTGTTTTCTAAATCTAATCTTTAGAAGTAATGAAAGTTGCAGGATTTATCTCGTATACCCTGTTTCTGACTCAAAATATTTAAGTGTTTATCTTCTCATTTTACAATAAAGAAATTTCTAATTGCTTCTTTGTTGTAATTGTCTTTCTCATCTTTTCTGCTATTCCTCATTTATGCTACTAAAGAATCTAGTGATTATATTATCTCGCCCTGTGAAAGTTTTCCTTTGCATTTTTGGTTTGGATTTCATATTTTATTTAAAACACAGACCCCATAGCCCAATGGATGTGTAGACTATCTCAACCAACTCGACAAACACTGCGACAACAAAAACCAACCTATTTATTTACCTAGCCTAATATTCAAAATTTGAAACATAGTTAAATCATATAGAGAGATCCCTCTCTGAGGTTGGAAGGGATAGATCCCAGCTTCAAAAGCGGTTGGATAAAGTTACCTTAGTAGATTTCTTCTGCTGTCAACCTCTAGGAAATTTACCAAGTGCTAACACCCCATATATTGCAAGAGTGGATACTAAGGTTGAAGGATAACCATGAAATGAACTGAATTTGACAACTAGAGTGGACCCCAATACATATTAAACAATTACAGAAGGTGAAAAATAAGTTCACCCACGCAGTAGATTTTTGGGTTGACAGTATTGTGACATGTTTTATAATAGAGTTTTCAGTCGACATAGTGAAGTCATATAACACAACGAAGCAAGAGTTTCTATGTGGACCTCGAGGAAGGTACATTCGATTGTTGTATACTTCTATTAAGATATTGTTGTATAACAAGGAAGTACTGACAATGGAGTCAGACAACTAAACTTCCCTGCGTGCATGGGGAAGGGGAGGGAAGCACTGACAGAAAGAGGATAAATGGAAGGAGGAAAGGATAATGGAAAGAAGGAGGAACCCTTGGACCCGATCATGATGGACAATGACCAGATCAAGCAGATCATGGCAACAACTGGAAAGATGTGTAGCAGAGTACCCTACCAGTACAAGGTGAATACCATGAAGAGATCTGTAGCCACAAGGGAAGGCTTTTCGAGTGATGAGGAAGAGGTATAGGATCTCCAGGATGTGGAGAAGATTGAGGAAATCCCACATGCAACATATGAGAGGAAGATGAGAGGTTCAATAATGGGAAGATAAGGTAGCAATCTGATCCATATAAATGTCAATGTGGAACCCATAAACCCATGTGCGACTAATACACCAAAGAGAACATCATTGTTTAGACAATCAAAGTTTAGAAGTAGTTAGATAGAAAGAAGTACATCTACATAAGGGACAACAACTGGAGGATCCAGTTCAGGCAACACTAGTCACGTATCTACACCACGCAAAGGTAGTAGCTCAACATTCAGAATGGCAGGACACGACCCCACCATCAGGTTACCAGAGCTTCGAGGAGAAGCGATAGAAGAACCTGAGAAACACTTGTTCATTTGTGAAAATATATAGGAAGCAAAACATATCACTAATGAAGATACCAAACTTGTGCAATTAGCAATTATGCTAAGAGACCGCGCATTAGAATGGTACATGAGTTTAGATGCAAATAGTGCACTAGGGACAACAAGGACACTAATAGATATTAAGAAGTTACTGATAAATGAGTTCCAGAAGCCAAGATCTGAGGATCAATACATGAATGAGATGATAGAAATCTAACAAAAGCCAGGTGAATCTGCATGAGAGATTGACCAGAGATTCAAGGGACTAAAGGGAAAGTTAAAATATCTTATGACTGATATGCAACATCGAAAATTGTTTATCAACTCACTGCTCCCACACTTAAAATATCCATTGCGACAACATAAGTTCCAGAAGCAGGCAGAGGCTCTACAGGGAGCCTTGCAACTGGAATAAAACCAGTACCAGTAGACAGACCCAACTATTGAAGAACTGAAGGAGGATTTGAATAACTTAACATTTCAGTTGAACCGGAATAAGAAAAAGGACAAACGAGAAGTCGTTTGGTGTACCACATGAAGGATGGAAGGACACCACAAGAATGAATGTCCAACATTCACACAGTATATGACATCGAGAATGTCAAACCTATTACCCATAGGAGGACTATGGTGTGAATTCTGTAAGAAACTAAGTCACGACCCTTATCACTGCTCGATGATGCAGAAATATCAGATAGTCCCAATGAGATAATATTGCGCATTTTTAAGTTTAGTGGTCCACGATGAAAAAGATTGTATAAATATGGAGTTGAAGTGAGAAAGGACATCAAACGCATATAGAGTGCAGGTAGAAATGATGATGGGGAAAGATGCACCACAATTTAATCCACTTCCAGCTCCATACAACACTACAAAACAACAGTACAATACTACACAACAACCATAAAATAATTCACAGCCACATTAAAATGCATCACAATGATCCAAGTGGATATCGGTGGCCACCCACCTTTTCTGACTAGCTCAGAACAGTTTCTGACAATTTTGGCAATTTACTATTTTTAGCAGTTTTTAACTTCTGGGGCCATTTTAAGGGTCCAACTGAAGGTTTTTCGAGCTCGATGTTTTCAATGATATACAAAGGCATGATTGAGCCCCAAAAATAAATCTCCTCGATGATACCTTTCCAATGAACTATCATACACCTGAAAGGGAGATCGTATGCAAACGTTACGACTCCAGGAAGTTGATGTAATAACTTACCCAAACGGGGGCCACATGACTTTTGGTGCTTCATCTCCTAGGGTTAGGTTTTTGGATGTCTAGGGTTTTTGGCATTCTTGTTTATTGTAAAAATGTATTCAAATCCTCATTGTAATTATCTTATTGCGAATACAAGTAGCCCTCACATCTCTTCTCAGAGATAAGCTGCCACCATTCTATCGAGTCTTTCACTCTGTATTTTACAGTCTCTCTACATTTATTTCATTAATAGAAATCATGTATTACTGTATATCTATGTTTATGGTTTCATCTTTGATATATTTTTGTTATATTATTTAATATCTGTGATATCTCTATGCATTTCTATATTATATTTCAGATCTCATTTCGTGCCGAAAATAATTCAGATCAGTGGTATCAGAGCAGGTTGTTCTTGATCATTTTTTCAATGGTCTGAGTATAGCAAGTTGGGTCTCGATCTTTTCTCTCTCAAGGGAAATCACTCTCTCACATCCAAGAAACCTTCAATGGCGGAAGAAAGGAAAAACGACGAAGCAAACGGTCCTATCAATTTGTTACTTGAGAAAGCTCTCACATGATAGAGGTACAAAATAATGAAGAATTTTTTCCACATCCTTCAATGCCTCCCAATAGCGTCAGGTGCATATTCATCAAGAAACCACTTTGGAGGCACCTCACCCTTTAAGGTACAAGTCAATTTTGATATTCCTATATTTGAAGCTCAGATAGATGCGGATGCCCTAGATAAATGGTTAAATCTGTTAGAAGGTTATTTCTCTATTGACAATTTTTTCGACAGAGAAAAGATCATTTTTTGCGCTCCATAAGGCTCTCCCCCATGTCAAAAATTGGTGGGAAACTTAATGAGAGAAGAGTTCCAGAGAGGAGACTAGAATATATGGGGTCGAGCCCACTTGGGATTTTTTTGTGGATGTGGTAAAGCAAAAATATTACCCTGTTGGAAACTATGAGTACCAGTACATGAGATGGACCACACTACGGCAAGAGAGGGGATAAGAAGTTCCGAAGTTCACCAATACCTTCCATACCTTGCGCACCAATCTCGGGATCAAAGAATCTGAATGACATTTGGTTCTAAAATACCATGGGGTTCTACACAGATACATCCAAACTGAAATGGAATTTTTGGACATCTCATCACTCGATACTCCCTATCGATATGTTGCTAAAATCAAGCAGAAATTTAAGCACAAGAACAAATGGGAGTTCGGGTATGCAAATTTGCAACAGCCAAAGTGTGACAAAGACATCCCTAACAAACAATCCCTCGAAAACCAGTCTAAGCCACACGAAAAGAAGGGCCATGGGAAGACAAAGAAGGACACCGAAAAATGGTGTGATTTCCACAAAATCCCATGGCACAACACCGATGAATGTCTCTCAAAACAATCATTTGTGGCCAAGATCAAGGATAAGGAGTCGAACCCTGATTCAAAATCTAATTCTGAAAATAGTGGTAAAGGACAGATCATTGACACATACCCCATTGCTATTGTCGCGACCGCAACAATTCAACCAGAAGAACCAACAGATCCTAAAGAGGGGGATCACCTTTTTCATGAAAAGATGTGGGTGAAGGGGATCCCAATGCATTTTATTGTTGATAGCAGAATCTATAAGAACCTCATCTTAGCAGAGGTCATCAAATAGTTGCGATTGTCAACAACACCACACCCACATCCATACAACATCGGGTGGCTTCGGCAAGGATGAGATCTTCGTGTCAGCCAACAGTGTCGATTGTCATACTACATCCAACCCTTCAAGGATGAGGTATTATGTGATGTTGCCCCACTGGATGTCTGTGATGTTCTCTTGGGCCAACCATATATGTGAAGACGCCATGTTGTTTATGAGTCTCAACCCCGTAGTGTCATTATTACTTTGGGGGGCCATCTCTATAGAATACCAGAGGTATGTCCAACTATTGTTCCACCTAAAAAGTGTCTCAAGGTAGTATCTCATACTGCAAAATTCAACTTCTTTACAATCTGTTCAAAAGGGGAACAAAAGGACACTGCAACCACTACAGCCTTGCCCCCTGCACCTTCTCTCCAATAGAAGTAGGTCGACAAGGTTGCAGAAAAGTGCAAATATTCCTTCTACACACCATCCTCTCATTTATATTGACTTTTTGAATAGCCTTAGCTTCAACAAGTTCATGACAGAACTCTACAAACTAAGCAGCGCAATGTCTCCAACAATACAAGCAGCTCACCAAGATGCAGATTCAGAAAATGATTTTCCCTCTCCCCCAGGAACTCAAGGAAATGGATACCATTACTTCCTAAGGAGGGAGGATTGATCTAGGTGGATATCGGTGTCCACCCACCTTTTTCGACTAGCTCAGAAAATTTTTCTGGCAATTTTGGCAATTTACTATTTTTAGCAATTTTTAACTTTTGGAGCCATTTTGAGGGCCCAAATGAAGGTTTTTCAAGATGTAGGATCTCAATTATATCCAAATGCATGATTGAACCCCCAAAATTAATATCCTTGATGATACCTTTCCAATGAGATATCATATGCCTAAAATGAAGATCATATGCAAAAGTTACAACCCCAAGAAGTTGATGTACTAACTTACCCAAACAAAGTCCACATGACTTTTGGCACTTCATCTCCTAGGGTTAGGTTTTTGGATGTCTAGGGTTTTTGGAATTCTTTCTCATTGTAAAAAGGCTTTCCGAGCCTCATTTTAATCATCTTCTTCTGAATGCGAGTAGACTTCACATCTCTTCTCAGAGATAAGATGCCACCATTCTATGGAGTCTTTCACTCTGTATTTTACAGTCTCTGTACATTTATTTCATTAATATAAATCATGTATTACTGTATATATATGTTTATGGTTTCATATATGATATATTTCTATTATATTATTGAATATCTGTGATATCTCTGTGCATTTCTTTATTATATCTCCGATTTCATTTCGTGCCAAAAATAATTCGGATCAGTGGTATCAGAGCAGGCTATTATTGATCGTTTTTTTAGTGCATGTCCCCGAAGAGGTGCAAGTATAGAAAGTTGGGTCTCGATCTTGTCTCTCTTGAGGACAATCTCTCTCTCACACCCAAGAAACCCTCAATGGTAGAAGAAAATAAAAACGACGGAGCAGATGATCCTATCAGTCTATTGCTCTAGCAAGATCTCACACAATAGAAGGACAAAATGATGGAGATTTTTTCCCACATCCTTCAAAGCCTCCCGATAGCATTAGGTGCATATTCATCAAGCCAACACTTTGGAGGAACCACTCCCTTTAAGGTACAGGTCAATTGTGATATTCCTATATTTGAAGGTCAGATAGATGTGGATGCCCTAGATAACTGGTTAAATCTGTTAGAAGGTTATTTGTTTGTTCACAATTTTTCTGAGAGAGAAAATATCATCTTCACGCTCCTTAAGGATCTTCCCCATGTAAAACATAGGTGGGAAACTTATTGGGAGCAGAGTTCCAAAGAGAAGTTTGGAAAACATGGGTTCGAGCCCACTTGAGAATTTTTTTTGGATGCGGTAAAGGAAAAATATTACCTTGTTGGAAACTATGAGGACCAGTACATGAGATGGACCACACTGTGGCAAGAGAGGGGCCAAGCAGTTCCGGATTTCACCATTACCTTCCATGCCTTGTGCACCAATCTTAGTATCAAATAATTTGAACGACATTCTGAAATATCGTGGGGCTCTACACAGATACATCCAAACTAAAATGGAATTTCAGGACATCTCAACACTCAGTGCTGCCTATTGATATGTTGTTAAAATCAAGCAGAAATTTAAGAACCAGAAAAAATGGGAGTTCGGGTCTAAAAATATGAAACAACCAAAGTATGAGAAATACAGCCCTAACAAACAGTCTCCCAAAAACCAGTCCAAGCCACAGGAAAAGAAGGGCCATGGGAAGACAAAGAAGGACACCAGAAAATGGTGTGATTTGCACAAAATCCCCTGGCACAACACCGATGAATGTCGCTCAAAACAATCATTGGTGGTCAAGATCAAATACAAGGAGCCGAACCCTGATTCAAAATATGATTCTAAAAATATTGGTAAGGGATAGATCATTGATGCAAACCCCACTGCTATTGTCGTGACTGCAACAATTTTATCAGAAGAACCAATAGATTCTGGAGAGGGGGAGAAACTTTTTCATTCACAGATGTGGGTGAAGGGGACCCCGCTACATTTTATTGTTGATAGAGGAATCCAGAAGAACCTCATCTCAGCTGAGATCATCAAACAGTTGGGATTGTCGAAAACACCACACCCACAACCATACAACATCAGGTGGCTTCGCAAGGACGAGATCTCTATGTCAGCCAATAGTGTCAATTGTCATACGAAATCCAACCCTTCAAGGATGAGGTATTGTGTGATGGTGCCCCACTGGATGTCTGTGATGTTCTCCTAGGCCAACCATATATGTGGAGACGCCATGTTTTTTATGAGTCTCGAGCCCATAGTGTCATTATTACTTTGGGGGGCCATCTCTACAAAATACCAGAGGTATTTCCAACTATTTTTCCATCTAAAAAGTGTCGCAAGGTAGTATCTCATACTGCAAAATTCAGCTTCTTCACAATCTGTTCAAAAGGGGAATAGAAGGACACTACAACCACTACAACCTCGCTCCCTGCACCTTCTATCTAACAGAAGCAGGTCTATAAGGTTGCAACAAAGCACAAAGATTCCTTTTGCACACCATCCTCTCATGTAGCTCGACTTGTTGAACAACCTCAACTTCAACAAGTTCATGAGAGACTTCCACAAACTAAGCAATGCGACGTCTCCAGCAATACAAGCAGCTCACCAAGATGCAGATTCAGAAAATGCTTTTCCCTCTCCCCCGGGAAATCAACGCAATGGAGACCATTGATTTATAAGGAGGTAGGATTGATCCAGGTGGATATCGGTGGCCATCCACCTTTTCTGACTAGCTTAGAATAGTTTTCTGACAATTTTGGCAATTTACTATTTTTAGTAGTTTTTAATTTCTGCGGCCAATTTTAGGACTCGAATGAAGGTTATTTTATATGAAGGTTCTCAATTATATCCAAAGGCATGATTGAGACCCCAAAATTAATCTCCTCGATGATACCTTTCCAACGATCTATCATACGCCTAAAACATAGATCATATGCAAAAGTTACGACCGTGGGAAGTTGATGTAATAACTTACCCAAACGGGGCCCACATGACTTTTGGCACTTCATCTCCTAGGGTTAGGTTTTTGAATGTCTAGGGATTTGGGAATTCCTGTTTATTGTAAAAATTCATTCAGAGCCTCATTGTAATCATCTTCTTGCAAATGTGAGTAGTCGTCACATCTCTTCTCAGAGATAAGTTTCCACCATTCTAACGTGTCTTTCACTCTGTATTTTACAGTCTCTGTACATTTATTTCATTAATAGAATTCAGTATTACTATATATCTGTGTTTATGGTTGCATCTCTGATATATTTATGTTATATTATTGAATATCTGCGATATATCTGTGCATTTCTTTATTATATCTCCAATCTCATTTCGTGTCGAAAATAATTTGGATCAGTGGTATCAGAACAGGCTATTCTTGATCATTTTTTCAGTGCATGTCTCCGACAAGGTTCGAGTATATCAAGTTGGGTATCGAGATTGTATCTCTTAAGGAAAATCTCTCTCGCACACCCAAGAAACCCTCAATGGCAGAAGAAAAAAAAAAGGATGGAGAAGATGATCCTATCAATCTGTTACTTGAGCAAGCTCTCACATGACAGAGGGGTAAAATGATGGCAAATTTTTCCCACATCCTTCAACACCTCCCAATAGCGTTAGGCACATCTTCATCAAGCGTCCACTTTGAAGGCACCTTGCCCTTTAAGGTACAGGTCAATTTTGATATTCCTATATTTGAAGGTCAAATAGATGAGGATGCCTTAGATAAATGGTTAAATATGTTAGAAGGTTATTTCTCTGTTCACAATTTTTTCGACAGAGAAAAGATCATCTTCGCGCTCCTTAAGGATCTCCCCCATGTCAAACATTGGTGGGAAACTTACTGGGAACATATTTCCATAGAGGAGCCAGAAATATATGGGGCCAAGCCCACTTGAGATTTTTTTATGGATACGGTAAAGGAACAATATTCCTCTGTTGCCAACTATGAGGACTAGTACATGAGATGGACCACACTGCGACAAGATAGGGGCCAAGCAGTTTCGGAGTTCACCAATACCTTCCATACCTTACGAACCAAGCTCGGTATCAAAGGATCCAAACGACATTTGGTTCTGAAATATCGTGGGGCTCTACATAGATACATCCAAATTGAAATGGAATTTCTGGACATCTCATCCCTCGGTCCTACCTATTGATATGTTGTTAAAATCGAGCAGAAATTTAAGCACCAGAACAAATGGGAGTTTGGGTCTTCAAATCCAAAACAACCAAAATATGACAAAGACATCCCTAACAAACAATATCATGAAAACCAGTCCAAGCCATAGGAAAATAAGGGCCACAGGAAGAGAAAGAAGGACACCGGAAAATGGTGTGATTTCCACAAAATCCCCTGGCACAACACCGATGAATGTCACTCAAAATAGTCATCGGTGGCCAAGATGAAAGACAAGGAGCTGAACCCTAATTCAGAATCTGATTCTGAAAATACTGGTAAAGGACAGATCATTGACGTAGACCCCACTGCTATTGTCACAACCGCAACAATTCAACCAGAAGAACCAACAGATCCTGAAGAGGGTGAGTTCCTTTTTCATCCATAGATGTGGGTGAAGGGGACCCCGCTACATTTTATTTTTCATAGCGGAAGCCAAAAGAACCTCATCTCAACAGAGGTCGTCAAATAGTTGAGATTGTCGACAACACCACACTCACATCCATACAACATCAAGTGGCTTCGGCAAGAATGAGATCTTTGTGTCATCCAAGAATGTCGATTTTCATATGACATCCAACCCTTCAAGGATGAGGTATTATGTGATGTTTCTCCACTGTATGTCTTTGATGTTTTCTTGGGCCAACCATATATGTGGAGACACCATGTTGTTTATGAGTCTCAACCTTGTAGTGTCATTGTTTCTTTGGGGGGCTATCTCTACAGAATACTAGAGGTATTTCCAACTATTTTTCCACATAAAAATTTCGCAAGGTAGTATCTCATATTTCAAAATTCATCTTCTTCACAATCTGTTCAAAAGGGGAACAAAAGGACACTGCAACCACTACAGCCTTGCCCCCTGCATATTCTATCCAATAGAAGCAGGTCGACAAGGTTGCATCAAAGTGAAAATATTACTTCTGCACACCATCCTCTCATGTATCTTGACTTTTTAAACAACCTCAGCTTCAACAAGTTCATGACATACTTCCACAAACTAAGTAGTGCGGCATCTCCAACAATACAAGTAGTTCACCAAGATGCAGATTCAACAAACACTTTTCCCTCTCCCCCGAGAACTCAATGAAATGGATACCATTTCTTCCTAAGGAGGTAGGATTGATCCTGGTGGATATTTGTGGCCACCCACTTTTTCTTACTGGATTAGAACAATTTTCTGACAATTTTGGAAATTTACTATTTTTAGTAGTTTTTAACTTTCGGGGCTATTTTGAGGGCGCAAATGAAGGTTTTTAGAGATCTATGTTCTCAATGGTGAACAATGGAATGATTTTTCCCCAAAAATGAATCTCCTTGATGATATCTTTCCAACAAGCTATCATACGCCTAAAACGGATATCGTATGCAAAAGTTACGACCCCGGGAAGTTGATGTACTAACTTACCCAAATGAGGTCCACATGACTTTTGGCATTTCATCTCCAAGGGTTAGGTTTTTGGATGTCTAGGGTTTTTGGAATTTCTATTTATTGTAAAAATGAATTCAGAGTCTCATTGTAATCATATTCTTGTGAATGTGAGTAGCCGTCACATCTCTTCTCAGAGATAATTTGCCACCATTCTATCGAGTCTTTCACTTTGTATTTTACAGTCTCTGTACATTTATTTCATTAATAGAAATCATGTATTACTGTATATATGTGTTTATGGTTGCATATCTGATATATTTATGTTATATTATTGAATATCTGTGATATCTCTGTGCATTTCTTTATTATATCTCCGATCTCATTTCATGTCGAAAATAATTCAGATCAGTGGTATCAGAGCAGACGGTTCTTGATCATTTGTTCAGTGCATGTCCCCGACGAGGTACGAGTATGGAAAGTTGGGTATCGATCTTGTATCTCTTGAGGAAAATCGCTCTCGCACACCCAAGAAACTCTCAATGGTGGAAGAAAATAAAAACAACGGAGCAGATGATCCTATGAATCTGTTGCTTGAGCAAACTCTCACGCGATAGAGGGATGAAATGATGGAAAATTTTTCCCACATCCTTCAACACTTCTCGACAGCGTCAGGCGCATTTTCATCAAGAGGCCACTTTGGAGGCACCTCACCCTTTAAGGTATAGGTCAATTTTGATATTCCTATATTTGAAGGTCAGATAGATGCGGATGCCCTAGATAAATGGTTAAATCTGTTAGAAGGTTATTTCTCTGTTCACAATTTTTTCGACAGAGAAAAGATCATCTTCGTGCTCCTTAAGGCTCTCCCCCATGTCAAACATTGGTGGGAAACTTACTAGGAACAGATTTCCATAGAGGAGTCTGGAATATATGGGGCCAAGCCCACTTGGGATTTTTTTGTGGATGTGGTAAAGGAACAATATTACCTTGTTGGCAACTATGAGGACCAGTACATGAGATGGAACACACTGCGACAAGATAGGGGCCAAGCAGTTCCAGATTTCACCAATACCTTCCATACATTGTGCACCAAGCTCGGTATCAAAGACTCTGAATGACATTTGGTTCTGAAGTACCGTGGGGCTCTACATAGATACATCCAAACTGAAATGGAATTTCTAGACATCTCATCACTCGGTGCTGCCTATCGATATGTTGTTAAAATCGAGCAGAAATTTAAGCACCAGAACAAATGGGAGTTTAGGTCTTCAAATCCAAAAAAAACAAAATATGACAAAGACATCCCTAACAAACAATCTCACGAAAACCAGTCCAAGCCACAGGGAAAAAAGGGCCATGGGAAGACAAAGAAGGACACCGAAAAATGGTGTGATTTCCACAAAAGACATTGGCACAACACCGATGAATGTCGCTCAAAACAGTCATTGGTGGCCGAGATCAAAGGCAAGGAGCCGAACCCTGATTTAGAATCTGATTATGAAAATACTGGTAAATGATAGATCATTAACGCAGACCCCACTTCTATTGTCACGACCACAACAATTCAACCAGAAGAACCAACAGATCCTGAAGAGGGGGAGTGTATTTTTCAGTCACAGATGTGGGTGAAGGGGACCCCACTGCATTTTATTGTTGATAACGGAAGCCAAAAGAACCTCATCTTATCAGAGCTCATCAAACAGTTGGGATTGTTGACAAGACCACACCCTCATCCATACCACATCTGGTGGCTTCAGCAAGGATGATATCTCGGTGTCATCCTAACAATTGTCATATGACATCTAACCCTTCAAGTATCAGGTATTATGTGATGTTGCCCCACTAGATTTTTATGATGTTCTCTTCGGCCAACCATATATGTGGAGACGCCATGTTTTTTATGAGTGTCGACCTCGTAGTGTCATTGTTACTTTGGGGGGACATCTCTACAGAATACCAGAGGTATTTCCAACTATTGTTCCACCTAAAGAGTGTCGCAAGGTAGTATCTCATACTGCAAAATTTAGCTTTTCACAATTTGTTCAAAATGGGAATAGAAGGACACTGCAACCACTACACCCTCGCCCCCTAAACCTTCTATACAACAGAAGCAGGTTGACAAGTTTGCAACAAAATGAAAAGATTCCTTCTGCACACCTTCCTCTCATGTAGCATGACTTGTTGAACAACCTCAACTTCAACAGGTTCATGACAGACTTCTAGAAACTAAGCAGTGTGACGTCTCGAGCAATACAAGCAACTCACCAAGATGCATATTCAACAATCACTTTCCCCTCTCCCCCGAGAAATTAATGCAATGGAGACCATTGCTTCCTAAGGAGGGAGGATTGATCCAGGTGGAAATCGATGGCCACCCACCTTTTCTGACTGGATTAGAACAATGTTCTGGTAATTTTGGCAATTTACTATTTTTTGCAGTTTTTAACTTTCAAGGTCATTTCAAGGGCCCAAAAGAAGGTTTTTCATGATAGATGTTTTTCATCTCCTAGGGTTAGGTTTTGGATGTCTAGGGTTTTTGAAATTCCTGTTTATTGTAAAAAGGCCTTATGAGACTCATTGTAATTATGTTCTTGAGAATGCGAGTAGCTGTCACATTTCTTCTCAGAGATAAGCTGCCACCATTCTATCGAGTCTTTCACTCTGTATTTTACAGTCTCTGTACATTTATTTCATTAATATAAATCGTGTATTACTGTGTATCTATGTTTATGGTTGGATCTTTGATATATTTCTATTATATTATTGAATATCCACGATATCTCTGTGCATTTCTTTATTATATCTCCGATCTCATTTCGTGCCAAAAATAATTCGGATCAGTGGTATCAGAGAAGGTTGTTCTTGATCGTTTTTTCAGTACATGTCCCTGACGAGGTACGAGTATATAAATTTGGGCCTCGATCCTATCTCTCTTGAGGACAATTTCTCTCGCACACCCAAGAAACCCTCAATGGTAGAATAAAATAAAAATGATGGAGTAGATGATCTTATCAATCTGTTGCTTGAGCAAGCTCTCACGCGATAGAGGGATGAAATGATGAAGAATTTTTCCCACATCTTTCAGTGCCTCTCGATAGCATCAGGCGCATATTCATCAAGCAACCACTTTGGAGGTACCTCGACCTTTAAGGTACAGGTCAATTTTGATATTCCTATATTTGAAGGTTAGATAGATGTGAATGCCCTAGATAAATGGTTAAATCTGTTAGAAGGTTGTTTGTCTGTTCACAATTTTTTCAACAGAGAAAGATCATCTTCTTGCTCCTTAAGGATCACCCCCATGTCAAACATTGGTGGGAAACTTACTAGGAACAAAGTTCCATAGAGG
The DNA here is from genome assembly GCA_009831015.1 of Picea engelmannii. Classification (NCBI taxonomy): domain Eukaryota; kingdom Viridiplantae; phylum Streptophyta; class Pinopsida; order Pinales; family Pinaceae; genus Picea; species Picea engelmannii. The sequence continues at coordinate 228,342 of ML809731.1, read as the reverse complement.
AGTCTAGAATATATGGGGTCAATCCCACTTGGGATCTTTTTTTGGATGCGGTAAAGGAACAATATTACCCTGGTTGCAACTATGAGGACCAATACATGAGATGGACCACACTGTGGCAAGAGAGGGGCCAAGCAATTTCGGAGTTCACCAATACCTTCCATACCTTTCACACCAAGCTCAGTATCAAAGACTCCGAACAACATTTGGTTCTGAAATACCATGGGGCTCTACACAAATACATCCAAACTAAAATGGAATTTTTGAACATCTCATCACTCGGTGTTGCCTATCAATATGATATTAAAATTGGGAAGAAATTTAAGCACCAGAACAAATGGGAGTTTGGGTCTGCAAATACGCAACAACCAAAGTTTGACAAAGACAACCCTAAAAAACAGTCTCCTGAAAACCAGTCCAATCCACAAGAAAATAAGGGCCACGGGAAGATAAAGAAGGACACTAGAAAATGGTGTGATTTCCACAAAATCCTTTGGCACAACACCGTTGAATGTCTCTCAAAACAGTCATTGGTGGCCGATATCAAAGACAAGGAGCCAAACCCTGATTTAGAATATGATTCTTAAAATACTGGTAAAGGACAGATCATTGATGCAGACCCCATTGCTATTGTCGTGACCACAATAATTCAACCAGAAGAACCAACAGTTCCTGAAGAGGGGGAGCACCTCTTTCAATCACTGATGTGGGTGTAGGGGACCCCACTTCATTTTATTGTCGATAGCGGAAGCCATAAGAACCTCATCTCAGCAGAGGTCATCAAATAGTTGGGATTGTTGACAACACCACACCCGCAACCATACAACATCGGGTAGCTTCGGCAAGGACACGATCTCCATGTCAACCAACAGTGTCGATTGTCATACGATGTCCAACCCTTCAAGGATGAGGTATTATGTGATGTTTCCCCACTGAATGTTTGTGATGTTCTATTGGGCCAACCATATATGTGGAGACGCTATGTTGTTTATGAGTCTCGACCCCGTAGTGTCATTGTTACTTTGGGGGGGCATCTCTACATAATACCAGAGGTATTTCCAACTATTGTTCCACCTAAAAAGTGTCACAAGGTAGTATCTCATACTACAAAATTTATCTTCTTCACAATCTGTTCAAAAGGGGAACAAAAGGACACTACAACCACTACAGCCTCGCCCCCTGCACCTTCTATCCAACAGAAGAAGGTCAAAAAGTTTGCAGCAAATCACAAAGATTAATTTTGCACATTGTCCTCTCATGTATCTCAACTTGTTGAACAACTTCAGCTTCAATAGGTTCATGACAGACTTCCAAAAACTAAGCAACGCGACGTCTCCAACAATACAAGCACCTCACCAAGATACAGATTCAACAAACACTTTTCCCTCTCCCATGGGAACTCAACGCAATGGATATCATTTCTTCCTAAGGAGGGAGGATTGATCCAGGTGGATATCGGTGGCCACCCACCTTTTCTGACTAGCTCAGAACAATTTTCTGGCATTTTTGGCAATTTACTATTTCTTGCAGTTTTTAACTTTTGGGGCCATTTTGAGGACCCAAATGAAGGTTTTTTTAGATATAGGTTCTCATTGATATTCAAAGGCATTATTAAGCCTCCATAATGAATCTCCTTGATGATACCTTTTCAACGAGCTATCATACACCTAAAACAGAGATCGTATGCAAAAGTTACGACCCCGGGAAGTTGATGTACTAACTTACCCAAACGGGGCCCACATGACTTTGGTGCTTCATCTCCTAGGGTTAGGTTTTTGGATGTCTTTGGTTTTTGGCATTCATGTTTATTGTAAAAGGCCTTCATAGCTTCATTGTAATCATATTCTTGCGAATGCGACTAGCCATCACATCTCTTCTCAGAGATAAGCTGCCACCATTCTATGGAGTCTTTCACTCTGTATTTTACAGTCTCTATACATTTATTTCATTAATAGAAATGGTTTATGACTATATATTTGTGTTTATGGTTGCAACTCTGATATATTTCTGTTATATTATTGAATATCTGCAATATATCTGTGCAACTCTCATTTCGTGTCGAAAATAATTCGGATCAGTGGTATCAGAGTGGGTTGTTCTTGATCGTTTTTTCAGTGCATGTCCCTGACGAGGTCCAATTATAGAAAGTGGGGTCTCGAGCTTGTTTCTCTTGAGGAAAATCTCTCTCGCACACCCAAGAAACCCTCAATGGCGAAACTAATGAAAAACGATGGAGCAAACGATCCTATCAATATGTTGCTTGAGCAAGGTCTCACGCAACAGAGGGACGAAATGATGGAGAATTTTTCCCACATCCTTCAATGCCTCCCGATAGCGTCAGGCACATCTTCATCAAGCGACCACTTTGGAGTCACCTCACCCTTTAAGGTACAAGTCAATTTTGATATTCCTATATTTGAAGGTTGGATAGATACAGATGCCCTAGATAAATGGTTAAATCTGCTAGAAGGTTATTTCTCTGTTCACAATTTTTTTCGACAGAGAAAAGATCATCTTCGTGCTCCCTAAGGCTCTCCCCCATGTCAAACATTGCTGGGAAACTTACTGGGAACAAAGTTCCACAAAGGAGTCCGTAATATATGGGGCCGAGCCCACTTGGGATTTTTTTGTGGATGTGGTAAAGGAACAATATTACCTTGTTGGCAACTATGATGACCAGTACATGATATGGACCACACTGTGGTAAGAGAGGGGCCAAGTAGTTCCAGATTTCACCAATACCTTCCATACCTTGTGCACCAATATTGGTATCAAATACTCTGAATGACATTTGGTTCTGAAATACTGTGGGGCTCTACACAGATACATCCAAACTAAAATGGAATTTTTGGACATCTCATCACTCGGTGTTGCTTATCGATATGATGTTAAAATCGAGCAGAAATTTAAGTACCAGAACAAGAGGGAGTTTGGGTCTGCAAATCTGCAACAACCAAAGTATGACAAAGACAACCCTAACAAAGAGTCTCCTGAAAACCAATCCAAGCCACAGGAAAAGAAGGGCCACAGGAAGACAAATAAGGACACCGAAAAATGGTGTGATTTCCACAAAATCCCCTGGCACAACACCAATGAATTTCTCTCAAAACAGTCATTGGTGCCAGATATCAAAGAAAAGGAGCTGAACCCTGATTCATAATCTGATTCTGAAAATACTGGTAAAGGACAGATCATTGACGCATACCCCACTACTATTGTCGTGACCACAACAATTCAACTAGAAGAACCAAAGAATCCTGAAGAGGGGGAGAACCTTTTTCATTCACAGATGTGGGTGAAGGGGACCTCGCTTAATTTTATTGTTGATAGAAAAATACAGAAGAACCTCATCTCAGCAGAGGTCGTCAAACAGCTGGGATTGTCGACAACACCACACCCACAGCCACACAACATCGGGTGGCTTCGGCAAGTATGAGATCTCCATGTCAGCCAATAGTGTAGTTTGTCATGTGACATCCAACCCTTCAAGGATGATATATTATGTGATGTTTCCCCACTGGATGTCTCTGATGTTCTCTTGGACCAACCATATATGTGGAGATGTCATTTTGTTTATGAGTATTGACCCCGTAGTGTCATTGTTACTTTGGGAGGACATCTCTATAGAATACCAGAGGTATTTCCAACTATTGTTCCACCTAAAAAGTGTCACAAGGTAGTATCTCATACTGCAAAATTTAGCTTCTTCACAATCTGTTCAAAAGGGGAACATAAGGACACTACAACCACTACAACCTCGCCCCCTACACCTTCTATCCAACAAAAGCAGTTCGACAAGGTTGCATCAACGCACAAATATTCCTTCTTCACACCTTCCTATCATGTAGCTCAACTTGTTGAACAACCTCAGCTTCAACAGGTTCATGACAAACTTCCATAAACTAAGCAGTGCGACGTCTCCAACAATACAAGTAGCTCACTAAGATGCAGATTCAACAATCATTTTTCCCTTTCCCCCGAGAACTCAATGAAATGGAGACAATTTCTTCCTAAGGAGGGAGGATTGATCCAGGTGGATATCAGTGGCCACCCACCTTTTGCGACTATCTCATAACAATTTTCCAACAATTTTGGCAATTTACTATTTTTAGCAGTTTTTAACATCTAGGGCCATTTTGAGGGCCCAAATGAAGGTTTTTAAAGATCAAGGTTCTCAATTATAGGAAAATGAATTATTGAGCCCCCAAAATGAATCTCCTCGATGATACCTTTCCAACGAGCTATCATACGCCTAAAACAGAGATCGTATGCAAAAGTTACGACCCCAGAAAGTTGATGTACTAACTTACCCAAACAGGGCCCACATGACTTTTGGCGCTTCATCTCCTAGGGTTAGGTTTTTGGATGTCTTGGATTTTTAGCATTCCTGTTTATTGTAAAAATGGCTTCAGAGCATCATTGTAATCATCTTCTTGCGAATGTGAGTAGTCTTCACATCTCTTCTCAAAGATAAGTTGTCACCATTCTATCGAGTGTTTCACTCTATATTTTACAGTCTCTGTACATTTATTTCATTAATAGAAATCATGTATTCCTATATATCTGTGTTTATGGTTTCATCTATGATACATTTTTGTTATATTATTGAATATCTGCAATATCTCGATGCATTTCTTTATTATATCTTTGATTTCATTTTGTGTCGAAAATAATTCAGATCACACAACCTCAATACAATGTCGCACAATATAATCAGGCGCTTTAGTATAATGCACCAAGAGGATATAGAGTAGGCTACAGAGGGGGACGATGAGCAAGAGGAGGTTGTGAACGAGGTAGAGTACCAGTGGTGTGTCACAATTGTCAATAGCTGGGACATTATGCAAGAGAATATCCACTTCCACCAACAACTTGTTTGTATTGTCGCGCATTGGACCACGATACAGAAGAATGTCCAACACTACTAGTAAATATCCAGGATAAGAGCAACCAGAGAAACCAGAATGTTTAGTGGATTTCCACCGAAGCAAGGTATGAAGGATGGAACATTAATATGGTTACTCATGGAGGAGCTAAAATAGGGGATGCTGTTGTTCGAAAAGAGCCAACACAAAATCAATGGGTGAAAAAGAACAACAAACCAAGAAAGCAATTTGATGCGCAGAAGGAAAATGAGATATTTAAGAAAGCCTGACAAGAATTCCAAAAGGAATATATTGCGACGACTTCAATTGCGCAACAACGTAAGGAAGCACCAGAATACGAAATGACTTTGTCATTGGATCATACCAGCGAAATACATTCCATGGTACAAGTAAGTACAATCAAAGTATTTTTACAATCATGTGTAAAGGTATTAAGTGATCCACCATCTATGAAAATATTGCAAAATATACTAGAAAATTGTAGCATCGAGACAGAAGGAAAACTAGAACCAAAAAAAGTTAATCACCTACACACAAGAAGAAGAACAAGTAGAGATTTTAGAATGAATGCCAACATAGGATATTTCAATATGGAAGACATCATACTAGATATAGGATCGGAAGTTAATGTATTACCAAAGAAGACATGGCAATGCATGGTAGAGCCCACAATAGGCTATTCACCTGTTCAATTGAAACTAGAAAAACAACACAGAGTCCTACCAATAGGTAGGCTGAAAGGAGTGACAGTAGACCTATATGGAGTGTGCACTAAAGAATATTTTGAAGTCATTGAAATAGTGGATGGCACAACACCTTACCCAACGTTGCTTCGTCTGGATTGGGCATTTGAAAACCAGGCCATAATCAACTTAAAGACCAGGAAAATGACATTTGAGTTAGGAGAATACAGGTTCATCATGCCATTATATCCATCGGAATGGGAGAGGTTTGTAGAACCTACTTTCCTATACTTAGAGGAAATTAGTCAGTTGTACAGAACAACTGCATGCGATGAGGATTACGTGAACCCAACTGCATATATGATACTCAGTTGGAAGATCATCACCTCATGTGCAATAGGCTCAGATATTGGTTTAGAAAACTAGCAACAAAGGCTACACGAAGTATCCACGAGAAGATGTGTAAAAATAGACCACGCAGTAAGATGGGTAGGCACAGAAATCAGAGAACCACCCAGTTTCCACAGAATCAATGATTTGGAAAAATTCTTAGCACAGTACGAAGACGAAGTCTTAGAGAACCAGAGACTATTAGCACTTGATCTAGCACTCAAGACCAAACCTGCAAGATGGTGGGGCGCACACAAAGATACAATCACAGATTGGTACCAATGTAAGCAGTTACTATGCATAAGGTTCGACGCAGAACATAAAAACAACAAGAAACAGAAGTATGATGGACAAAGGACACCAGTGGATCACTTGGTGAAGTGTAGAATGTTGTGGAAAAAAACACCCCCAGACAAATGGCCTCATCATTTTATACACACTCTAGAGGGCATACCACCAAAATGGTATACAGACCAGGAATTATGAAAAGGAGCTACGACTTGGATGACATTGCAACAGAATTTTGCAGTCACTTTCTCATTCGAACATGAGAACCCCAACATAGATCTAGCACTCAAATAGATAAGAGGAGTAATATTCATTAAAGAACCAGAAATGGAACTGATCACAAAAGAACAACAACAGAACAAACAGAAAGTCAAGGCACTATTGTCATGTTACCATGTACAAGAGGAAGCACCTGATAAAGATGATCCGTGTGATATTCATATTGAAGAAGCAGAAGGAGAAAGAGATGTGGAAGGACCACCCATAGAATCATAATTCATTTCCATGCCGATAAAAGTAAATAAAGTCAACATTGGGACAGTCAAGAATCCCAAGATGGACAGCATTGGAGATTATTGGGATGAGGAAATAGTGGAAAGCATAACAAAGTTATTGCGCAAATACAACAACTTGTTTCCCACAACATTTATAGAGATGAAAGGTATAGTCAGAGAGTTAGGAGAGATGAAGATACCACTCAAACCTGAAGGAATATCGATCGGACAATGACCATATAGACTGAACCTAATATATAAATAGAAATTGAAAGCTGAGATCAACAGGATGCTTGAAGACGACATCATAGAACCGGTTGAAGAATATGAATGGATAAGCCCGATGGTAGTACAGGACAAGAAACAAGGAGGGATAAGGATATGTGTTGACTTGAGGAATTTGAACGATGCATGCCTACATGACCCATTCCCTACACCTTTCATGGATGGACTGTTTGAAAACATAGGAGGACATGAAGCTTACTCATTCATTGATGGATTCTCAGGCTACCATAAGATCAATATAGCACAAGAAGATAGATACAAGACCACGTTTGGGATAGAGTTGGGATCCTACTAGTACATAGTCATGCCGTTTCGACTGAAGAATGCACCAACAATGTTTTCTAGAGTAGTCATCACAGCATTTAAGGAATTCATCCACCAGTTTCTCGAGGTATACATGGATGATTGGACAGTCTATAGTATATTAAAATACCATGTAGAATCCTTACGCCTGATGCTAGAAATACGTAGGCAATACCAGATATCACTGAACATAAATAAATGCATATTCAGAACATCATATGGAATACTATTGGGCCATATCATATGCAAACAAGGTTTATTAGTAGATCCTACAAATATTGCAGTAATTGTTAACTTACCACCACCAAAAATAGTCTATCAGCTAAGAGTGACGTTGGGACACATAGGATACTACAGGAAGTTTGTCAAAGGGTACACACAGATTACTACAGCAATGGAAAATCTGCTAAGAAAGGACACAAAGTTTCAGTGGAACAATGATTTTAAACACGGTCTAGATACCCTAAAGGAAAATATGGTCGGTGCACCAATAATAGTCTTTCCATATTGGGAGAAGACATTCCACGTCCATGTAGACACATCAACCATATCAGTTGGAGCTATCTTGGTGCATCCAGGAGTGGGGGACTTGGATCACTCAATATCATTTGCGAGAAGAAATCTATCAGACTCAGAACAAAACTATAACATGACAGAAAGAGAAGGCATAGTTATGGTCTATACACTGCAAAAGTTCAGACACTATTTATTTGGAAAACACTTTAAGATGTTCACAGATCACTCAGCCCTAAAATACCTAGTCAACAAGCCAGTGTTGGTGGGGAGAATCTATCAATGGTTACTACTGTTTCAAGAATTTTTCTTTGAAACAATCATCAAGCAAGGGAAATTGAATATAGGACCTGACCACTTATCAAGGGTCACAAATGGAGAAGAACCTACAAATTTAGAAGACAACTTTCTAGATGCATAGTTATTCGCAATCCAAATCACTGATGAATACTTCAAAGATATCATTCAGTACTTGAGCACAGGTACTGCACTGCAATATTATAGCACCACGCAGAAGAAAAAACTAGTATCCTGCTCTACCAACTATCAACTGAATGCATTACACCTATAAAAAATGGGTGCGTATATCATCTTGAGAAGGTATGTGTTACAACATGAAATACCACGATTTTTAACAGAATCTCATGAGGGAATAGCAGGAGGACATTATGCAGGAAAAGATACCGCACAAAAGGTATTGCGTGTAGGAATATGGTGGCCAACGATTCACAGAGACTCGAAGTATTATTGTCAAAGATGTGATGTCTTTCAAAGGGTAGGCAAACCCAATGGAAGGGACGAGATGCCATTACAATCATAGGTAACACTCCAGGCATTCAATAAGTGGGCAATAGAATTTGTGGGACCAATCAACCCACCAGAAAAATGAACAAGAGAAAGGTACATTATCATCGTGACTGAGTACCTAACAAGATGGGCAGAAGCTACTCCAGTAAAGGATTGCAGCGCAGAAACATCAACACACTTCTTATTTGAGCAAGTGATCACTAGATTTGGGTGGCCAAGAGTTTTGATGAGCGACCAAGGCACACACTTCATAAACAACACCATCAACGCTATGAATGAAGAGTTTGAAGTCCATCATCAGAAGAGCACACCATATCACCCACAGGAAAATGGCACAGTAGAAGCATTTAACAAAATCATGGAAAATGCACAGAAAAATATCTGTAACCTCAAAGTACCAGTAGTATTATGGGCCTACAGGACTACGTGCAAAAAGTTGACAGGGCACACACCATTTAAATTGGTTTATGGCCAAGAATCAATGGTGCCATTAGAATTTTTAGTACCAATCTTGCACGTAGAAACAATTACACAAATGAAAGAACAAGGTGTAGTACAAGAGAGACTGAATAGTTAATGACCATGGAGGAATATCAGATCTTAGAAGGATTCCACCAACAAGTTCAAAAAGTAAGGGACAAATCTTGGCATGATAGACACATAAAGAAGAAAAATTTCAAGGAAGGAGATCTAGTACTGATGTATGACAACAAATCGCCCCAGCACCCAGGAACGCTAAAAATGCACTGGCTAGGACCATACAAAGTACAATATGTCACAGATGGAGGAGTTGTATAGTTAACATATTTATCAGGCACATAACTCAACGGAATGATCAATGAGAGTGGACTGAAGTTGTACAAGGACATTCAACCACCCATCGTGTGGTGTATATATATATATATATATATATATATATATATATATATATATATATATTGTAATTACTACCAACAAATGTGTAGTACGCTAGAGGAAGAAAAGGAATGCACACTTAGGAACAAAAACTCGACAATGAGAAGAAAAATAGTCACATACAAAAGGGAAACAAGTGGTAAAAGGAAAGTAGGCAAAAACACTATGACATGACAACACTAAGCGGAATTAAAGGACGATAAGTGTAGTGTCCCCAAGGCCGAGCCCCGATGTAAACCATGCTCTGAAAGAGATTGTAAATATGTGTTATAGGCTGGTGAGCCAAGTTTTGTATAAGCCGGTAGGCTTATGTATTTGATTAGGCCAGAGAGCCTAAGGGTAGAAGGCCACGGGCCTAGATTTTGTATATGTATGTATGCAGGTCAATTAATAAAATATAAATACCGCCAGTGCAGAGTGGCCACGATGAATGAGTGATGGGGGACTGAGCATCCACAGAAGGGGGAAGGAACTAGGGGCTGGAAGGTGGGAAAGGGGCTGAGTAAGGATCCTAGGGGGCTTAGGCCTGGAATAATATTTTAATATTATTTCCAAAAAGAGCCATGTATATATTATTTTATCCTAAGTCCTTTTGGAAGGACACGTGATTTCCCAAGTGGTGGTAGGAAGGCGTACGGATGGAACACATGCAGTTCCCAGGGTGACAAGTGTCAACCCTGGTGCATGAAAATATAAGCGTTGAGCTGAACCATGGGTGGGGGATCTTCCTCCATTCGAACCCAAACCTCTGTGCGTGGAACTGGTACGCCATCTACCAGAATACCCTGGTTTATCTCTGGAAGCCGTAAAGCCTGTGTTGGGTTCGGAGGAAATCTTGTACACCATGTCCAGAGCTGTGAGTCTGTGTCTGTCTCTGAGAAATCCCGTGAGCGCATTTCCTAAACCAGAACCCTGTGTTGAACTCGAGAGGAAGAATCCTTGTTGTTGGGGAAAAGATGAGCTAGCCTGTGCGTGGATCTTGTTCTGAAATCATGCCGTGAGATCATCCAGTGATTGCTGAACCGTTTTGGGAAGCCTTTGTCTGTGTTTCCCGTGGGTTGTTGTGACTACGCAGTATTGGACTACGTGAGGCTTGTTGGCCTGTGAGCGACTCCTCCAGGTGAGAGAGTGCGCAGAGGGAGAAGAGAACTCCTGGAAGGAATCCCTGTAGCTGCCATAGAGCCCGGAGACTTCCGGTCCGGTCTGTTCCTGTAACCCAAGGTAAGGGAGACTGGCAGTTGAAGGACTATCTAGGTGACAGAGAAGGTGCACTCTCCTGGGGTGGAACAGGCATGTGGGCAATGAGGGTCTGTGGGCAGTGAGTGTGGGAGATTCCTGGGAGGGCTTTCTTCCGGGTGGTTGTGTATGTGCTATCTTCCCTATAACCTCAGCCTGAGTCTAGATTCCTTGCCTTGGGGTGGAGCTCGGTCCCAGCTCGGGGGTGACCCACTGTTGAGCTGATGAACAATGTGGTCTAAGGCTGGGAGGTTCATGGAAGGCCTGCACTTGGTTGGTGATTTCTACAGTTGATAAAAGATAAGTATTCTGAATTATGTTTTGAACATGTTTTGGCACGACTGTGCTGTATATATTATCATGTTTTCCACTGTGTGTAAATGAAGTGCTTCTGAATGCCATGACTGGTTTAATTATAGCAATACCCATATGTTTTACTCTGAGAATTAAGTGTGTTTAATTGTGTTAAATGCATGTGCTTATAATTCCTGTACCAATTATGTAAACATTCATGTATAATGGTAAATTGAGGGGTTTGGAAACCTCGGTAGTGAATTGGTACACTACAAATTGGTATCAGAGCAATTGGTACACTACAAATTGGTATTAGAGCAATTGGTACACTACAATAAGGACCGATGAGATGCCACATTAATCACGCCAACTGTAGATGAAAGGCAGATTAATGGCAAGTATGAAACCGATGGAGGTGCATTGAAACCATAATTAAAGTGCATTTAACCCACAATTGAGGAAGCATCCTCAACAAGATTCATGGGAAACCCATACAACACACGGACGTGGGAGAAAACAGTCTATTCATGAAAAGAGAGAAGAAAGAGAGAGATAGGTGATAAACAACACATAGTGAGTTCACAAAGATCATAGAGATCATTTGAATTCAACAAACATTTGGCATATACTGCCATGGCACCACCAAAGAAAGCAGAAACGAGCCAGACCACCAGAAAAACCAGAGGTCATACCAGATCACGCATACAGGTGGAAGAAGGTGAACAAAATCTGTCAGAGATCGTCAATGTCAACAAAATCCCATCTCTAGACACAACACCGATGAACCCTACATTGATAGTGGAAGAAACCCAACATCTCACACAAGAGGGCTTAAGTATAGATATACCAGCAGAGGAACAGGAGCATTAGAACCAGGACACTGAAACCTTGAAGGAGGTGCAACCAGAGAACACCAAAGCAGCTCCAAAAGTCAATGGGAGGGCGCTGAATCTAGAAGCATCAATCAAGCCAGATGATTCTCAAATGACCATATCAGACCACCCACCAGAAGGAACAGTAGAATATGTCATAGGTTGGCCAGAATGGTATACTGAGGAACAACCGAAATTCACTGGAACTTTGAGCCAACCACCACCATTGAAGAAAGACAAGATACAGATACCCAGGTCACCTCGCAAGAAACCTTCCACAGAAATTGTTCTATTGCAGATACCAGATGGGGTACAGGTAGGATCAGACCTGCTGGGTCATATAGGGAAGATCAAATAATCAGACCATGATATAGCATACATAGACAAGTTTCCAGAACTTGAAAAGAGGGTATACATACTGACTATGGACACGAATCAGTTTTGGGAACCGATTGATCGACCACTCTAATGGGAAACAAGGTTGGAGGAGACATGAATTTTAGGTCTGGTGGACCTACCACATTTTGGCAGAGATTAGTATGCAATAGCATGCATCAAACAATTGTTAGCAGTCACACATAGTGGGGACATCTGGTTGGACAAGCTCGTCTCGATAGATGTAGAGATTATTGAAAACATAACAGGATTTACATCTCGAGGCATGGATCTGACACAGTTTCTAGATGAAAGAGCCAGGGATAAAGTGCTAGCAGAAGAGATGAAGAAGACATATGGTACTAATAGAGGGACATGATGGATCATTATCAAGAGGATCAATGATGTCGCAACACAATTGGGCATGAAAATCTTAGCCTACAAGATACTAAGAAAATGCCATAGGGAGGAAGTTCTAGTTGGGGTTGCTGCAGTTGCAGATCAATGTACAGAAGGCACCACATTGAGTTGGGCACCATACCTCTTGAACTTAGTCCTAGATGACTGTAAGGATGCACAGGATCTAGGCACAAAGTTTCACTATTGATGGTTGATCATGTTAATCGCCTTCATGGGGTGGAGGAAATCAAGGTATGTAACTTTTTGTACCAGACCCAAACAAAACCAGGGAGAGAGATACTTACTGTTGAAGGCTACGTCGAATGCTAGTCACAAAAGGATGAACGGGTCCATCTTTGAAGGATACCTATGTGACCCGCAACAAGCCATATCCAAGATGTGGAGAATAACACCAGAGGTTGTCTCGTGGTATAAAGACATCGCTAACTTCCAGGCCACATGACATACAATCTGGATAGAGGTGAGGAACGATCCTAATAAGCAGTGGCTACAAATATGCTACTGCATAACTGAGGGAAACATTGACCTGGTGATCAAAGAATGGGAAGATGAATGGAGGATTCCAGCCATCACCCAGGATTTGTCGGAAAGGACAATAGAAGAAGAGGCAGTGCAAGGAGAAATCGATCCATAGGAAATCCAAGTGACCAAGAGACGAAGAATGGCCAAGGAAAAACAACACAGACAAACGAAGGGCCAACGAAGACAGGGACCCAGAACGGGAAGAAGGATAAGACGCAGCTAGCCAAGGAGCACTAGAAATAGGCCAATCCCGCACAAGGGACTGTAGTAAGTCCCAACCCATAGGAACCAGGGGGAAACAAGAGGACAGCCACGCAAATAGGAGGCACGTGAAAGAAAACGAAAGCACAAAGAATACCCCCAGAGTACACAATCATAGATGACGATGGACAGATGATAGCCCAAATGGTCCAGGACTGTCTAGACGAGGATTTTGACCATCCTATGCACCATAGGTATAAGATTTAGGAGGATATGGAAAACATGCGACAACTCCTCAAAAAAATAGGGGAAGTGCAGATAGCAAGCAACAGGGGAACAAAGCCATCAACACCGCAAACGGAGGAAAGTGTGGAAGTAGATGAACGATATCCAGTCCACCCATTACCACACCCAAACACAACATTCCACATCACAACCAGTATGCTATGCATGGATGATATTTTGGGGCAGACACCTCTGAAGGACTTACGCCAAATCCAACTGGTGTTGATGTGGATGACAACCAAACCGCTACACAAGTTGCAGGTTAGCATAAACCACAAGGTACAATCTCGCACACACAAAGACTTAGTCGAATTGTAGTGAGCAACAAAGAAGTGGGACGTGATGGAAATATTTTATGAGCAGGCTAAATCTGAGACCCAGTAGGAAAGGGAGCACATAAAAGGATTGGAGCAGAAAGTCGCAGGAACTTACGAGAAGATTCCACAGGTCGCACAGAAAGATGAAATCAAAACAACAGAAAAGATTGATCGGATTGCATAGGAAATCGATCAATATCAAAAGGAGATCGAGAATCTCTGATAATATCTCATACCAACTACTCCACCAGAAATGAAGGAGCAAAGGAAGCAGGAAGAAACAACACAATTGCACGAGATAGAGCATTAGGTCAACATAGCAATTGACTTGTTCGATAAAGCAATTCAGTTGTAGATGAAGTTAGAGGAGGATCAACAAGTCCAAAAGTGGGACAAGGAAGAAGAAAGGATCAACGCAGTGATCCAAGACCTCAAGTAGAGGTAGAATACAATGTCGATCACAAAATGTGTCAAAGGGGTGTAGGACATGAAGAGATTGCAAGCAGAGCTAACTATTGCGCAAACCAAGAAACGAGAGCGTCAGGATCAAATGGAATCGTTGTAGGAGTGAATAGAAAAATTCCTGCAACAAGCAGATGAAGCCAAGGAATAGATAGCAAAAACCCAGGTAGAGTGCGTGGAATTGATCAGTGATGAAATCACAGTCCAGATAGTGGACACACTCAAGGAGAAGACTGTGCAGGCACAGACACAGGCAACAGAGCTCAAGGAAAATTTCCAAGTGATCACCAAGGAGATCGAGGAAGCACACAAAGGTTAGGTGGCTTGGGATGAGACACATGTCAGTGTTGGGGGCCTGTTGGAGGTAGGCCAAAGAGGAAAAGGAAGGAATTTTTGAGAAAGAAATCATGCATGAGGAAAGAGACAGCTGGAAGGAAGAACAATATGCACGCAGACCTAACGAAGGTAGGGTTAGGGTGTTGGTAAGGTATTGTAAATAGATGAAGAGCCAGAAATGTATAAATATAGATACTTAGGTATCATACGGGGTTGGTTCAGATATACACTTGGGTATTATTTAGATTATGTTGTTGTTTTTAGTTATGCATAAGTTGATGCGATACGTGATATTTTGTTGTATGATCTATTTTCTATAAGTTGTTGAGATAGAGAGGATGAGGGAGGGTAGATATAAGGGTTAGATCACAGGATGGGGACCCTGGTGCGATCTAGTCCACCTCATATAGATCTTGCTCGAATGAGAGGAATTGTAAGCGCGCGACGATGTAGATGAAGAAATACTATAATAAAAGAGCTGAGAGACAAATATTTGTGGGCATAGCTCAAGAGGAGGTGAGCCATGGTAACATATGTGTTATGTGATAAACACATGCATATATTTATTGTCTTCAACAATTATTATTATGTTGAATGAATGAGTTGTTATACTTCCTGCTTATTCATCGATAACAATATACTGTGTTTACAAGTTATAATGAATGGTTCAACATATAGCTCTCTTATCTCACACTCAATCCTAGGTTGTAAACACATGAGTCTTACAACCACCCATTAAAGCTATCTCGGGTGAGGCTGTAAAATACATTTGTGTTGTGTTTCCTTATGGTTTACTAGGAGGGACGATAGTTTTAGAGGTTTTGTTGGAACCCAAACAGACATGAACCCTGGGTCAATAAACGTAGACAGTATAGAAGAATAGTAACCAATAGGGAGTATTGAGGCTAAGGCCAAGGATGATGATTAGAAAAAATATTGAGGCTTCGATATGTAAGCATAATGGGACTAACAAGGAATCCCAAGCCTATAGTCAAAACTGACAACATGGATGCCAAAATGCATCATAGGATCTACATAAGGCATCCATGTAGAGGTAGGATATACCAGCTAATTACGACACTTCTAGAGAAGCATAGAAGGTTTTGTGTCGCACTTCGGTGGGGTTGATCCTATGGCAAAGCGGAAAAGACAAGGAGATGCATAAAGTGGGAATGAAATCCTAACTTATATGCAAAAAGTTGGAAATTTTTTTTTTTACCAAAGGATGTCAAAAAATGTAACCAATCCCAACAATAAATTACCAAACCGAAAGGAGAAAAGTACTGGAACAACCAATAGATAACTCAGAAGTGAATTTGAGTAACCACCTAGCCAGGAAAAATGAGAAAGGGGACCAAAAAGGGGCAAAAAAAGGCCAAAAAAGTCTATAAATGGAGTTGAAAAATTCATGTTTACCATTGCAAATTGGAAATTAACCAAAAGGTCCAAAAAATCCCTTCGACAAAAGAGTGGATTTCAGGAGCTACAATGGACAAAACAACCTTCTGTTTGAACCAAGTAAGTACAAACTACTTGTTCTTGCATTTCAATTCTTTCTCTTTAGTTTAAATTTGAGTTTGGGAGGGGCACACTCTTGTAAAAAGGGCGCGCCTGCATGTACACGGGTTATCCAAGGCCAACCCACATATGTACTCGAGAAAAATAATAAGCAGCTCGAGTACATATGCAACTGTGTAATAAACAACCCACACACAACCTCCTTTGCATTAAAAAAAATTAAAAGAAGACATTAACTCCTCTCCACTTTTCTCATGTGACATGATGTATGTTCATTGGAGGGAGAGAGAGCATGAGGAGCTTGATATCTTTGTCGAGGAGGACCTTGTGGCCATTGTTGCACTGAAAGAATGTGGTTTATGGAAATTCTTCCAGTGTCTACTTATGAGGGCACAACCTATGCTTCTCAATGCTCTCATGGAGTATTGGCATCATGATGTAGAGTCATATATGCTAGAGGGACAATCACTGATCCTGACTAGAGAGGATATATACTTTCTAACTGACCTCTCGAGAAGAGGGGAACTAGTCAACTTGAGGAGTTTTCCTCCAGGGTTGTTCAACATTGAGGATTACATCAACATGTACTGTGAGGTTGGCACTGAGAATGTAGGTTCTCAAGTGTCAATCCACAAGATCACCATCCTCTTGATATGAGTGATATTACTTCTAATCGAGTGAATTAATAGATCCATGGCACTCCACCATTTTTTATTAGAGTACCACCATGGTTAGATGCATGAAGACATAAATCACATAGTGTCTTTGGTGTACCAACAAGAACTTCAGGTTTGGTACCATTATATGCTCCTTCTTCTTTGAGAGGGTGCCCAGTCTTAGTCCCAGAGAGACAGTATAGGGGCATGTATCCTCCTTCCCAGTAGTGAGCAGGTGGGAAGCTTTGTTGCCTAGACATGGTGGAGGGAGGAATATAGAGGCCTTCGATGACAAGTTTTTTGACTGGTGGGCACTTCAGATTCCAATGATCAAGGATTACCCCTATGCATGGATCAACTTTCTCAGAGATCCAAGAATTCCTATGCCTCTCAGTGAAAAGCGTGGTGAGATAGGTAACAAATATTTTTTAAGTTTATTAATTTTCAAATTTTCATATATATCCTTTTAATGTGTGTGTATAGTACTGACTCATGAATCTGTTATGTATAGATGTGGGGCCTGTTCGATCAACAGACTTCACCAGGACTCAGTGTTTTCCTCGACCAAAGGTAGGACCGACAGTGGTAAGAGGACCAATAGCTGCGGGAGGACCCCCAGTCGGAGAGGCTGACAGAGTCTTACAACGAGTGGAGAGAAACCTCATTGTGCTCACTCATGCCGTTCCTATGGTCAATATCAAGGATCTATTCGAAAACATAGGTATTCCAATAGAGGATGAACACCTTTAGTAACCACTCACATAACCAGATCAAAGATCAACACACCGATGTTTTCACATTGTAAAACCCCTATGGGGAAACATCCACTGCCTCAACCAACGCAGCCACCTGGATCAGTTTATTAATGCAAAGAAAAAGATTACTGAGAGATTTTACAAGAGAGTTTCTCACAATCAATCATTGAAAAATGACCCTCCATGACCTTTAAATAGAGATCATGGATCAATCGGGAGTTAATCCACGTATCAATGGTCATTAAGATCAAGGAGAGTATGAACTGTCATAGCACTCTATGTCGGGAACATATTGTGACCGTTGGATTTCCTAAATACAAATGCATACTAATGCATACTAAATAAACACACTAAGAAACACACTTTTACCTAACGACATATTAGACCAAGTAGATCTTAACTAACCCCTAAGTGTTAAATATCCTAACATCCCCCCTTAAGAACAACTTGGGATAGGATTGAAGGATTTACAATAGTGACACAATAGGAGAAGGACGGAGGCATTAGAGCCTATCCCCCTTAATGACAACTTCCTGAACTCCTAACATAGAATGAATTTTGGAAAACTTTGCTTCTGTAAGAGACTTTATGAAAATGTCTGCAACTTGATCTTATGTAGGGAAAACGAGCACTTCAATAACTTGATCATGAATTATCTTTCTAATGAAGTGCATGTGTAGCTCGGTGTGTTTTCTATGTTGATGTTGAACTAGGTCTTTGGCGAGCTTGATGGCACTCTAATTGTCACACCAAAGGCTAGTCGGATGCTGATGCTGGAATCCAAACTCTGAAAGGATTTGTCAAAGCCACATGGATTCCTGACTTGCATTTACCGCTGCTCAGTATTCTTCTTCTGCTGAAGAAAGTGCAATAGCCTATTGTTTCTTATAGGTCCAAGTGACATGTCCTGAACCAAGGCTGAAAACATAACCTGCAGTAGATTTCCGATCATCAGGGTCGTCGACCCAATCTGAATTAGTGAAACCAACCAATAAAGGAGTCCCCCCTGAACTGTAATGTATCCCGAACTGAACTGTACCACGAACATAGTGAATCATCCTTTTAGCTACTTTCCAATGGCTTTCATGGGGTGTTTGCATATATCGGGCAATAAGACCAATGGTAAAGGAAATATCAGGATGGGTATGAGTCAAGTATAAGAGGCTACCAACTAACTGACGGTACAGGGTGGAATCAACTTCAGGAGAAGTACAGGTGGCAGAAAGCTTGACTCCAGACTGGAAGGGAGAAGGGGTTGGCTTACAATCGTCCATGTGAAAGCGATGAAGAAGGTCACAAGCATACTTAGACTGAGAAAGAAAAATTCCTTCATTGTTTTGCAAAACTTGGAGGCCAAGGAAATAGTGAAAAAAACCTAAGTCTGTCATTTCAAATTTCTTCTTAAGGCTGGTTTTCACATGGTTTAAAAGTTTTGAGTCACTACCAACAATGATAAGATCATCAACATAAAGGACAAGGATTATGAGATGGCTTCCTACTTTCTTGGTATATACATTAGGATCATAATGGCATCTAGAGAATATAGTGGCAATAAGAAAGCTATCGATTTTGGCATACCAAGCTCGGGGAGCTTGATTGAGACCATAAAGAGATTTCTTGAGGCAACAAACAAGGCTAGAGTCATTCTAGACATAGCTAGGAGGTTGTTCCATGTAGATTTCTTCTTGCAAATATCCGTGCAAGAAGTTGGATTTAACATCCATCTAATGGACCTCCCATTTATGTGAGGAAGCAAGGGAAAGAACAAGGCGTATGAAATTCATTTTTGCTACAGGGGAAAAGTTTTCATTATAGTCAACTCCTTCAACTTGGGAAAATCCTTTGGAAACTAATTGATCCTTGTGTCTTTCAACACTTCCATCTGATGCATACTTAGTTCTGTAGACCCATTTGCATCTAACAAGTTTTCTTCCTTTTGGAAGAGGTACAAGATCCAAAGTATCATTTTCCATTAAATAACGATACTCTTCATTCATTGTTGTATCCCAATATGGACCCACGGGAACTCTTCGAGGTCTCCCTTCCTTCTATCGGGGTTACCTCTATCGGGGTTTTGAAACTGGCAATGTTCTGGTGGGTTGAATCCTCAATTTCCTGATGCACTACCTTTACGCGTTAGCCCCTGCTATGGCTCTACACCATGTGACCGCTGGGTCATGACCCCGGCCTTTTCCCTTACCGGGGTTCGGGGTTTTGCGAATCAAAATGTGCCAAAACTCTGGACAGCGGAATCCCCGATTTCCCGATTTTCGATGGACTCCGTCCGTGCTAGCCCTCCGGCTATAGCCTCACCATACGACCACTGCCCATGACCGTGATCAATCCTCCTATTGGGGTTTCGAAATATGTGATGTCGCGATACACATGCATTCACAACCTCCGATCCTCTAATTCTCAATGTGCTTTTACACTGGCTAGCTCTCCTGGCTCAGCCTCTAGTCCACATGACCATACTATATGACCTCCACCTTACCCCATCGGGGTTTCGATGGTTTCAATGTCAAAGCGCATACGCTCACGGGATCCCCGATATCCCGATTCCCGATATGCTGACGCGCCTTTTGCTTTAACCCTTCACGGTTAAGCCCAGGTCTATGTGACCTCTACCCCGTGACCATACTCAAAGCTCCCGTCGGGGTTTCGGGCTTCGGAGTTTCAAAGTGTATGAATCACTTTTCACCGGGGTTCTCGATTTCCCGATGAACTTCAACCATCGATGGACTTACTCCTTGTCGGGACTTTCCCCGATGGCAGATCTCTACCATGTGTCCCCTAATATGAACGGTCCAGATCTTGTTGTGAAATTGCAGATCGCGATTCCATCTGACGAGATCTCTATGTGCTCGAGAACTCTGATTCTCCGATTTTCGACTCTCTCCAAGATTCTGACACGTGGGATCCTACGGCTATGATCCCTCCTCGGGATTTCGAGAATCACAAGGTCTCGATTCTCTGCCTTAGCAAAACATCAATGACTCTAATATCCCGATGCCTCTCTGGGACTTCTCCTCTACCCATGAGGACTTAGACCCTATCCAACTTCTATCAACTTGGATGGTTGACGGTTAATCCCTCAGTGATCTTACGACTCACGATCCTCTCGAGTTTAAACTCCTATACACTCCGAGCCATACCAGGGTCTGAAATTGGTCTTCCAAACACAATTTCTCCTCTCACCCTCAGTCCAAAGACCACCGAACTGGCCCATATAGGCTCAGTGTCGAAACCTTAGCTTTGATACCAATTTGTAGTGTACCTTTTCACTACCGAGGTTTCAAAACCTCTCAGTTACCATTCTATACATGGAATTTACATAATTCATACTGGAATTATAAGCAAATGCATTTAACACAATTAAACACACTTAAATCTCAGAGTAAAATACATAAGTTGTTGCTACAATTACACAAGCCATATCATTCAACAGTAATTCACTTACACAGCGGAAAACATGATGCATAAACAGCTCAGTCATGCCAACTGCGATCAAGGCATAATTCATAATACTTATCTTTTATCAGCTGTAGAAATCACCAACCAAGTGCAGGCCTTCCACGAACCTCCCAACCTTAGACCACACTGTTCATCAGCTCAACAGTAGGTCATCCCCGAGTTGAGACCGAGCTCCACCCCCAAGGAAAGGAATCCTAGGCTAGACTGAGGTTACAGGGAAGATAGCACATACACAATCACTAGGAAGAAAGCTCTCCCAGGAATCTCCCATGCTCACTGCCCACAGACCCTCATTCCCCACATGCCTGTTCCACCCTAGGAGAGTGCACCTTCTCTGTCACCTAGACATTCCTTCGGCTGCCAGTCTCCCTTAGCTTGGGTTACAGGAACAGACCGGACCGGAAGTCTCCAGGATTTATGGAAGCTACAGGGTTCCTTCCAGTAGTTCTCTTCTCCCTCTGCGCACTCTCTCACCTGGAGGAGTCGCTCACAGGCCAAAAAGCCTCACGCAGTCCAATACTGCGTGGTCACAACAACCCACGGGGAAAACAGACACAGGCTTCCCCAAACCGGTTCAGCAGTCACAGGATGATCTCACGGTCATGATTTCAGAACCAAGTCTCCACACATAGGCTAGCTCAGCTTTTCCCGAACAACCAAGGATTCTTCCACTCGAGTTCAACACAGGGTTCCCGGTTCAAGAAATGGGCTCCCGGGTTTGCCTAGAACAAACACAGACTCACAGCTCTGGACAGGGTATACACGGTTTCTTCCGACAAACACAGGCTTTCCGGCTTTCAGAGATGAACCAGGGTATTTGGCAGAGGTCGTACCGGTTCCACGCTCAGAGGTTCGAGTCCGAATGGAGAAGTCGTCCCCCTCGCGGTTCAGCTCAACGATTATATTTGCATGCACCAGGGTTGACACTTGTCACCCTGGGAACTGCATGCGTACCACAGTGTACATCCCCTTTGCATGTTCCCTCCCTTGCCATGAACTTAGGATAAACAGAAATGCACATGTCGTTTTTTTAAAATAATATTAAAATATTATTTCCCAGGCTTAAGCCCCTAGGCTTAGCCCCTAGGATCATCACTCAGCCCCTTTCCCACCTTCCAGCTCCTAGTTCCTTGCCCATCTTGTGGACGCTCAGTCCCCCATCACTCATTCATCGTGGTCGGTCTGCACTGTCGGTGTTTATATTTTATTAATTGATCTACATACATACAAGTACATCAACAGGCTCCTGGCCTTCAAACACTTAGGCTCCCTGGCCTAACAAACACATAAACCTTCTAGCTTATACAAAACTTGGCTCACCAGCCTATAGAACACATTTACAATTCATTGCATATATCATGATCTGTAATGGGGCTCGCCTTGGGGACACTACAAGGGGGTTCCTTTTTCATATAACCTTTACGAGTCCGAAAAAAGTGATAAAATTTTACTCGATTACATTCTCCTTGATTTATGAGCACGAGAAAGAACAAAGACTAAGCTTGAGATTGTTTTCATTTTTACATAAGCTTAAAACAAAACAAAACTATGTTTGGGATAGATTTTATTTTTACACAAGCTTAAAACTAGCCAAAACTATGCTTGGACCTGGTTTCATTTTTACACAAGTGTGAACCAGAGGAAACTATGCTTGAGGTAGGTGGTTTCATTTTTACACAGGCTTGAACCAGAGGAAACTATGCTTGCAAATTTCCTATTAATAATATTAACTATTATTATTATTAACTAATAATAACTAACACAACTAACCCTTGTATATTAATAATAACTACATTAATCAACTCTAACTCTAATAATCATAACCTATATATTTTAACTCATATATATTTTTAATTGGTATATATTTTATTTCAATATATACCAATTAAAAATATTATTAATACTATTAACAATTATTATTATTATTATTAACTAATAATAACACAACTAACACCCTTTATATTAATAATAACCACATTAACCACATTTATTAACTAATAATAACCAAAACTAAAGACATATACAATTGAATGCATTAATATAAAATTTAATGAGTCTTGATGCATGCATGGCATGTAATCTTCAATCTTGATGCATGGCGTGTTGAGGTTTTCTAGTTTTACCATAAAACAATTATACGATTAATGGAAGCCTCGGAAGAAGACTCGCTTACCTACAATGATGATCCAATATTTCTTCAATAGCGTCGATTTATTTGGTGACTATCCCACCAACCACAACGATTGATTATTTGCCTCAACAATATTACGCCAGAAACCATGACGAAAGAGCATGTATGTCTTGAATGAGGTAATTTAATCTACATATGTGAGGTTTTAATTTTCCCTTTCCGTCTTAGATCCATTATGACTGGGAGTTGAATATCTAGAAGAGAGTATACAATAATAAAGATAAAGCAGTAATGTGTAAACCAAAGAGAAGGAAAATAGAGGGCATAGAAATACGCTCTATTGCTTGTGATTTTGCGCAGAAGGTTTCGTAAGAAATTTAAACCACATGGCTTGAAATTCATGAAGAGAATGAACTGTTAAGAACTGGTTAGCGCTGTACAGCGAAAAGTATGTTCCAAATCTACATTTGATCGCACTGTATAAATACCATTCCAAATAATATATAAGAAATAATTGAAAATCAACCTCTCATCCATTTCATCCATTTACAAGTAAACCATAACCCAACTGACATTACATTGTAACAAATTTTTTACTAAATGAATACATTGCCATAGACCCGGTCTTTTATTAATCAATGAACATTTTTCGAGAGATCAATGTTTTGATCAAGAATCAAGAACAACGCATAGGCCTCCAGAATGCGCAGAAGTGGATGCATGATTTAAAATGAAGACAAAATAAATGCCAGTGAATTGAGAATCAAATGTAGAACATTGCAAGCCTCCTTACGCCTCAAGAACAAGGCATATTCCTCCAGAACACGCACAAGTGGATGCATGCTAAGCTTCAAGAACAAGAACAAGAACAAGGCACAAGCCTCCAAAATGCGTAGAAGTCAATGCATGCTAAGCCTCAAGAACAAGGCATAGGCCTCCAGAACGTGCAGAAGTGGATGCATGTCACTAAAGATACAAATAAAATAGTTTAATCTGTAAATAAAATCGAAAATATATCTAAATATTAAAATAATGAGGTAAACTAATTAATGCAAGGAATAACACAGAGTTAGAAGGGAGATGTGCGCAACACAATTAAAAATACACAAGGAATAAAACAGAGTATTTGATGCCTATTTCATGTATCGACTTGCGCTAAGGAGTTTGGAGTTCAAAGCTCAGATTGGGAGCAACGAGGACAAACTTCGAAACAAGGTGTATCACACTCTTTCTCCTTCTCTCTTTCGGATTGATCAAACTGAATTCAAAGGGATGTTAGTGTCCATTCGTAGTGTTTCTATCTTGGTATAGGGGTATGTAATCCAAGGGAAAGTTCACATGTCCACAGGGGAATATTTCCGTAACAAACTCTATTGGATTACTAAGAGGGGGGGTGAATTAGTAAATGATCAATTTAATCCTTTTTAACCATAAAATGCAAGTGTTATATCAATGTAGCATTATCATTCAATAGTTTCATAGTAAATAAACAATGAACAAATGATAAATCATACACATACACAATACACCAGTGTTTTTACGTGGAAACCCAAAGTAGGAGAAAACCACATAATGTTTTTTCTTATGTGACTTTAAGAATTACATTCATTGGAAGCACCAACTTCCTTTGTTTTCTAGCTGCAACTGGAAGGAGGCTCCAACCCCCTATTTTCTCAGGATACAACCTGATGGAAGCTCCAACTCCCCAATTCTCTGGCTACAATGAGAAGGAGGCTACAACCCCCTATGTTCTCCGGCTACAACGAGAAGGAGGCTACAACCCCCTATGCTCTCTGGCTACAACTGGACTGTGGCTACAACCACCTGTCCTTGCCCCGTCCAATCGCCCTATCGTAGAAGTAGAATGATGGAACCATTGTCACACTATCACTGTGAGGTATACTGCTATAAACCTATACTAGTCAACCTGCACCAAACAACCTGTAATCAACCTATACCATGAAAAAGTGCATCGACCATGCACCAAACTATACCTCAACCTGTACCATCAACGAGTACATAAACCATGCACCAAATATGTACCAATCATGCATCAAATACACATAAACTATGTGTTATCGGATTAATCGGTAAGTGCAAACACAAACATATCTCCCTAGCTTCACTATGAAACTAGAACTAAACAAGACAATGCACTACTCTTTCCTTAGATTTCAATTATCAAATAAGAAATAGATTTAGAACATATCTTTTAAATATTGAAGATCTGACTTCGCCAATGCAATCCATTCTCCATCGCGAGGCTTATGGAGAAATATCTGCAAAGGAACACAAGCCAACGAAGACAATAATAACAGAGCCTACTTGATATGAAACTATGTATGTGATCAAAGAATCATACAATATGGACAAATAAGATTCATATAGGAAAGAAAAGTGCATCTGTATTAAATAATAGAAAAATAAATTACAACCAAAGCCTTGATGTCGTAAGGTCCCTTCCAACTATCCCTTATTTCCCACAAACTTCTGCTCCAGGAATTCATAGACTATAGATCTGAAAGTCACTCACAATCTATCTTGACAAAGCAAAACTCAAAGCCACTCTAACCAAGCTAACAATCCCAAGCCAAATTTCCAATCTAACTTTCTCCATGAGAGCTTCTCTCTTTTTATAAGCTGAAGAGGATAGGATGAGGAGGTTAGGATGATCCCACTAAATCATAAAAGTGAGTAAGATCCGAACCGATCGGAAGCCACCTCACCATAGAAGCTTCTCCTTCTAGAAGCACTGAGAAGATGCTCGTTTTTCCCACGTACAAAAAATCGTCGCACCCCTAGAACTAAGCAGAGTGCGACGACGTCGAAGGCCAGGTTTAGTATAGCATGTGACGGTCCAGGATCGTTGCACCCCTATAACTGGATAGGGTGCGACGACCCTCCTTATTAGGATTTTTACAAATGAAAATATGATTTCATCTCTCAGGAAAAGTTCTCCTCCCTTCTTTCCTCAAGAATTCAGGCCACTGATCCTTCTAAAGACAAAGGATAGGTTTAAATCATTAACGGTCTTAAGGGTGATGAAAATAATGTGTAACAGAGAGCCCCCCAAAGTATGAAGTTAGAACAGAGTGATAGCTGAAATACTTTGTCGAGTGTGTGTAGGGAATAGGGAACAGTTGGTCGGAAACCTGCCAACAAACATGGAAATACAGTACAATAATATATCATCACTGAGGTAGGCATTTCCATACTCAAAATACAAATGAATCAAAGCATATATGCCGACATGCAAAGATCCATGTCAAGTAAGACAGGTCATTGCCACCAAAAATGCACTATGGATCCATGCCAATATGACTCAAATCTGAACATAGCCACCAAAAATACACTATGGATCTATGTGTTAAAGACTGAAATTTGAACATAGCCACGAGCCATACACTATGGATATATGCACCAGTACACTCTGAATATACTCCAATGCAACCTGAATCTATCAGAAAATATCGAAGGTCTTCATCTCCACCACTCTATAGTACGAACCTAACCACGCAAATACATGTGCATAAGTCGACCATGGTAGAAACCACTTGATTACCGATCATTAGTGTATACCATTAACAAGTGTGAGGGAAATCGCCATTAATGTCAATGATCCCCAAGGCACTCTAGTACAATCCAACGAATGCGAATTTGTGAGTTGAAGTCGAACACTCGGCGAAATCTCCTGATGATGGGTCAATAATGAAAACCCACTGTCGAAAGCAAGGAAACCTGCCATTGAGGCATGCAAGTTCCAAGGTACCAATTAGTATCTAAGTCTAATTCTTGGATAATGAGTTGAAGTCGACAGGAAAAGACTCGTCACAGGAGGGCCTTGATGTATCCCCCATCAATGAAATGAAACGGGTAAAAAGATTTGAGGTAGATCAAAGTAACAAGTGATTTAGGACTGAATCAGGGATGGCTGACGCAATAGAAGGTTTAAGGACTGCAGAAATGGCTGATGCAATAGAAGGATTTACAAGTTGAACTTCTCTTTGAACATATTGATGACACAAAAACTGTCTTGGAAATACTGACTCAAAAACAAGGACCATAGACCAATTTGTAATCTCATAAAGGAGTATGATCAAGAGACAAGTGGATTTTCCAACCTAGACACAAGGCGAGTGAAAGGGTGTCATGTTCAAAAGAGACTCTTCCATAGAATATAGGTTTAGATAAATTTCTTTCCCAATTTTTCCCCCACCATTTCTGGCGAGTACCTCTTTATTTTTACACAAGATTGAGGAGGATAACATATGCTTGGACTGTAAGCTCATCCTTCATATGAGTCCCTCGGATTATATTTAACGAACCCTAGGAAGGAGTGGTTCGGTCCCATATGGGCCTTTCAATGTTTGTTTTACGAGTCCAAAGAAAGTAAACTCTATGGTTTTTCATATTTAGAGAGTCTTAAAAACACTTAAAGGAAACTCCAAAAATTGCATTTTTCGTAAAGTAGTATGATGAGACCAAAGAAGAGATAATATACCACTCAACAGATGTTCTTTATGATACTTTAACGAGCGTGAAAAGAATAAGATCGCTTGACAATCTCTTCATGTTTAGAGAGTTTGAAAAGAGCTTAAAGGGAACTCTTCCTTTTTCGTATAACCTTTACGAGTCCGAAAAAGTGATAAAATTTTACTCAGTTACATTCTCTTTGATTTACGAGCACGAGAAAGAACAAAGACTAAGCTTGAGATTGTTTTCATTTTTACGCAAGCTTAAAACAAAACAAAACTATGCTTGGGATAGATTTTATTTTTACACTAGCTTAAAACTAGCCAAAACTATGCTTGGACCTGGTTTCATTTTTACACAAGTGTGAACCAGAGGAAACTATGCTTGAGGTAGGTGGTTTCATTTTTACACAAGCTTCAGCCAGAGGAAACTATGCTTGCGAATTTCCAATGCATGGTCCACAAATTCACTGTTAATGTTTATGCTATTAATATAGTTCTTTCCATTTCAATAGATAAGAGCAACATAAGAATAAGATCACTGATAAATACACATTCACAAGAGACACGACATTTATCCTGGCAAACCCTCTAGGGGAAGAAAACCTAGCAAAAACTTCCTTATCATAAATTGCCAATACAATGTTCAAGAGTTAACTCAAACCAATACAGATAGTCCTCTCCAAAAGATGCACCACTCTTCTCCCTCTATCCTTTGCCGGTAACAGATCATAACTTGTTTCTCAAACTGAGCAAGTGAGTTGTGTTCAAATGAGGCACTAGCCTCCTATATTTATACAAGTTCTAGCACGTGTGAAGTGTCTCTTCACTGGCAGGGCCAACTTCTCAATCTAGGTGGGTAAACCCACCTTTATTATATTTCTGGGTCTCTTAATTAACTACTGGGGCCGACTTCTTATTCTGCCTATTATAATTGTCTATTGACCAATCTGCAAAAGGGGATTTGGTCCTAATACAATTACCGACATGATTAATCCACAATGGGGATTAATCCTATGAATAAAATAACAACAATAATAATAATACTCTTTGCAGTTACATTATTTCAACACTCCCCCTTAACAAGAAGGGTATTCTTCAACAACATCAGGCGAGAGAGGTCTGCATAATCAGTGGCATCAGGAGGATAGTGTCATCAATATCATCTTGGAACATTGGCTGATATATTTACGAGCGATCAAAATTTTTCTTCATTGGAAGCATCATCATTCTTGAAAGAATGCCATCATCATCTGCATCAATATGTATCAGTAAAAATGATACCTCATCACAGCACTAGGCTGGCACATCACAGTACTACACTGGCTCAATGTCACAACTGACAAGCTGGTAGCTCAGTGTCAGTCACATCTTGCTTTATGTCTAACAACTAGGTCAGAAGCAAAGTATATATCATCATCTTGCTTTACGTCTAACAACGAGGTCAGAAGCAAGGAATCATCTTGCTTTACGTCTAACAACTAGGTCAAAAGAAAGGAACACATCATCATCTTTCTTTACATCTAACAATGAGGTCAGAAGCAAGGAATCATCTTGCTTTACGTCTAACAACTAGGTCAGAAGCAAGGAACACATCATCATCTTTCTTTACATCTAACAACAAGGTCAGAAGCAAGGAATCATCTTGCTTTACGTCTAACAACTAGGTTAGAAGAAAGGAACATATCATCATCTTGCTTTACATCTAACAACGAGGTCAGAAGAAAGGAATCACACAACGTCTTGCTTTACATCTAATAGCGAGGTCAGAAGCAATGAATCATCTTGCCTTACGTCTAACAGCGAGGTCAGAAGAAAGGAACACACAACGTCTTGCTTTACATCTAACAACGAGGTCAGAAGCAATGACTCATCTTGCTTTACGTCTAACAGTGAGGTCAGAAGCAAGGAATATATATATACTCCCCTTTTTAGGGAGGTTCCTTTTGGACTATACCAAGCTTATCTCGAAAGTGTTCAAACTTTACATGAGATAGAGTGACGCAACCTGCCCCTCACCGAGCCGTCTGCGCCCACCAGGACCTTCTATTTCTCACGGGCCCGAAGAGTCAACGCTCTTCCTTTCGGATATCGGGAGTTCGGACTTCGGGAGTTCGCGTTTCACGCGAACACAATTTGCATGCACCGCCAAACCCCGAGCCCCGAACTCCGACTGTACGCCACCTGTCCTCCGGTGAGTCTCGTGGTCCCACACTGCCACGTCAACCTCGGGATTTTGCGGATCGCGAATCCACGATACAAGGGTTCTTGTGGACGAAAACCCCGAACCCTTGAACCCCGAAACTCTGGAATCCTGCGCCCAGGTCCCTGTCTGGATCAACGGTCCAGATTTACTCGGGATATCGCGACTCGCGATTCCTCGAGGTGCAGAACTCTCCCCTCATAAGATCCCGAAAGCCGAAACCCCGAAGTCCGGTGGGCTTGGATTCTCCACGCCTGTA
>ML809731.1:179341-197893 GCA_009831015.1 Picea engelmannii | reverse complement strand
TTGTTTGGGTGATCTTGGCATCAACAACACTCCCAACACGATTAACAATGACTGGTTGTTTTCCAACATGTTTGACAGTGGTTGGAAGTTTTGACCCTCGCTTATTTTTCTTCTTCTTAATCTTCCTTTTCTTCTTCTTCTTATCCACCAGGTTACTAGTTTCAAAGCTTTCACTCGGTGAAGAAGATGAAATGGAAGAATACCTTGCAAGTGAAGAAGGCGAAGAAGATGTTACTGGTGAAGAAGGTGAAGGATCAACATGAGGTTGATGTTCTTGGGGGGAAGTGCTTACAACCAAAGCACTAGCTGCATTCGAGATTATTTGAGTGGAAAACAACCATACCAGTAATCCAATTGTGAGACCTGGAAGGCTCAAAGTAGTGATGTGAGGAAGACCAATGTTTCCATAAGAAGGAAAAACAAAAGGCTCCCCTGGAGTAGGGGTTGCTTCATTGGTCGTTCCGGGCACTGATGCCATAAAACACAGATCCAACCTAGAGTTTGCTAGGGAAAAACAAACAACACACACTAAAAATATAGTAAGCAATAAAGCAAACAAAACCTTCTCACAATGAACACACTAGTTGGTGATGAAATCCAATGTCGCGAGAAAAATGTAAGAAGGGGTTGAGATAGAACGGGTGGAAAAGTTATGTTGATGGCCTGCTTAATAGACTTACACCCTGGTGCAAGATCCCACACATAAATGTGGGTATAACCCCCATGGATCCTGAGTGAGTTTGGCCAACGTCGATTCCAGGTACCGTGAAGACTTGCCCCTCCACAATCACCTTGTGTAAAGACCCTAAAGAGAAAGGCCACTAAGGTTACCAATTACAATAATGATGACTAGGAAGCAGTCGACATTCCGATCCATGCACAAGGGTAGGGTATCTAAGCCTGAAATCGAATCGAGAAGGTCCCCAGAGGATTTTCTTCTCAAGTGACCCCCAATAATATGTGCAATCTCTACACTAAGACCAACAAAGCAGGGTGAGTAACTCTATCGGCCCTGATGCGACATCGTGATTGACCCTTGTGTTAGAAGGGATTCCTAGGAAAAAATGTAGCAAGTATATTTAAACTCTCCCTATCACAAGATACTATGTTTTTTTGATAGCTTTGGAAAGTTATCCTTTCAACCTATTCCAAAGCCCCACACCTTAAGCTAATGTAGGTTTGCTACCAGAAAATACAAAAATGTCTAATCAATTTTTATAAGTGCTTTATTTTAAGGTTGTTTTTTACTCAAGAGGAAAATGGCGTGGACTAAATGATGTTTTGACCGACTCTAAACAATGCAAAGAAATGAGAATGCAAATATTTCACTTCGATGAAAGCTATATTACGAGAAGGGGAAAACGTTTATCATTCCTAGATGCAGAATCTCCCAAAATTTATTAAACTCATCAATATCAAGATCTTCAAGAAATGAGCCAAAGAGATTGTACACCTATACACGATTCTTCCCCCCCCAAAAAAAATGCCAAAAGCCATGCAATTTCACTACTTCAAATGCAAGGATTCCCCTAATCTAATGTAAAGCAAGAAATTAAAAATGTTTTTTTTTCAAAGATAGCTAAAAGAAATAGCAAATCTCTATAAAATAAAGCAACCCAAACAAATTTTCTCTTTTAAAATGAATTATTCAATAAAAGAAAAATAAGTTCTTTCACTAAACAATTCTAAAGAAAAAACAATTCTTTATAACTGAAAGATACTCAAAGAAAGAGATCGAATCTATCAAAAGCACACAAGCTAAAACAAAGCAAAGAAGGCTAAAAGCATATTCAAATCTGTCAAGTAGATTGTAATCAGACCCAACAAATCACCCCAAACACTTATCACAGATCTGGGCAGGGAAAACCATAAAAAACTAAAAAATTTCACAATCGTCACAGGCTGTAGGACTAACACAGTGTGTTAATCCTAGATCGACGCAAGCCAGAGAATAGTACAGTGCGACGATGTTGCACTGTGTCTATAGGTAGAGTGCAACGATGCTATATCGTCTCACTGTCTCTCAAAGAAGGGTGCGGCAATCAAAGGAAAAATGAAAAAATAAAAAGCATGAAGGTTTTCCAGTGAGATTAAATAGTCAAAGAGTTAATCTAGATCTCCCAGTGACTCATAAAACATAACCCAGGCAATCAAAGAAAGAAATAAAGACTACTAGGAAAAAAATATGTTCCCCAGTATGGTCGCCAATTTTGTTATCAGATTAATCGGTAAGTGCGGACACAAACAGATCTCCCTAGCTTCACTACGAAACTAGAACAAAACAAGACAGTGCACTACTCTTTCCTTATATTTCAATTATCAAATGAGAAATGGATCTGTAACATACCTTTTAAATATCGAAAATCCGACTTCGCCAATGCAATCCAAGATTTGTCATGAGGCTTATGGAGAAATATCTGCAAAGGAACACAAGCCAATGAAGACAAGAATAACATAACCTACTTGATATTAAACTATGTATGTGATCAAGGAATCATACAATATGGACAAATAAGATTCATATAGGAAAGAAAAGTGCATCTTTATTAAATAATATAAAAAGAGATTACAACCAAAGCCTTGATGTCGTAAGGTCCTTTCCAACTGTCCCTTGTTTCCCACACACTTTCGCTCCAAGAATTCTGAGACTGTAGATCTGAAAGTCACTCACAATCTATCTTGACAAAGAAAAACTCAAAGCCACTCTAACGACGCTAACAATCCCAAGCCAAATTTCCAATCTAACTTTCTCCATGAGAGCTCCTCTTTTTTTATAAGCTGAAGAGGATAGGGTGAGGAGGTTAGGATGATCCCACTAAATCATAAAAGTGAGTAAGATCCAAACCGATTGGAAGCCACCTCACCATATAAGCTTCTCCTTCTAGAAGCATCGAGAAGATGCTTGTTTTTCCCATGTACGAAAATCATCGCACCCCTAGAACATAGCAGAGTGTGATGGAATCACATGACAGGTTTAGTACATCATGTGATGGTCCAGGATCGTCGCATCCCTATAACTGGACAGGGTGCGATGATCCTCCTTATTAGGATTTTTACAAAGGAAAATATGATTTCATCTCTCAGGCAAAGTTCTTCTCCCTTCTTTCCTTAGGAATTCAGGCCACTGATCCTCCTAAAGATAAAGGATAGGCTTAAATCATTAATGGTCATAAGGGTGATGAAAATAATGTGTAACAATATGACTCATCAATATGTACCAACATCATCAGCTATACACTTCATGTATGTGCCAACTCATCAACTACTTGTCTCAACCATGTACTCAACATGTACCTCAACCAAAAGCCCTTGTCAATTACATCATCCAAATATGATTTGTAACTCTGTAATATACTTGATGTATATGATCACATACCTGTGAACCTTCCTTAAATTTAACAACAAGAGACTAGCATTTTCATCAAACTTTACTTTAGTCTCACATGACTAATTTTGGATTAGTCAACAATCCTAACTTGAAATAATCATAACTATGTACATGTAATGAACAAATATCTAAAATTGGTACATAATGTTCTTCAATGTATTTTATGCAATTCCTCCATGTTTCACTACTTGGAACCTCTCAGAAAAGGAATTATAGCAAAAATGACATACCTTGTTGAATTCTGGCTTATTCCAGAGAGTGAACTTGTAGAGCATTCCTCACATGGAATATTTGTTGTATGGATATGAAAATGGTAGAAAGAATACTACAGACTATACTCTAACCAATACATTTTATCTTACTAAATTTGGATCTGTTATGAAGACGTTATGACATTTTTACCTGAAACACTTGTTTTAGACTAGTTTCAGGACTAGCCACAAACCCTATTTTCCATGGAGTGTAACTCCAAAAATACAACGACCCACAAGATGAAATTTTTATCACATCTACGTGGATATGTTTCCTCAACAACCTCCATATTTCGTGGGCTGAATCATTTTATAAAAAATTTATTGCAAAAATGGTGAGATGACCTGTAAATAACATACCTTAGAAAGCATCATCAAAAGAATTTATCCTCCCTTGAATTTCAGCCTTCTTTACTTCACCTTCCCTCTAAAATTCGCCTTAGATATCCTTTGGTTACCTCAGTCACTTGTATATATTCAATATGATCAAGTGTAATTAAATGAGAGACCCTTGCCTCTTATTTATACTTTTATGTAGCTTCCTCAAGGGGTTACCTTCTAACCATCTTAAACCACTTTCTTTATTTTAGGGCTAACACACTTCTAACCACTTGTCCACTTAGTAATTTCTGCATTAACTTTATTATTTAAATATTTTATTTTGTATCGGCTTTTACTTATAGTACACTCATCATTTCACTTTATTAATTAAATAATTTCTTCTTTGCAACCACTTTGACTACTTTGACCTTTTGGGGCTTCTAGATGACTCATGAGGGTTCTCCAACTTCACATGGCCATAACTCTCTAACCGTAAGGATTTATGTGACGTTACACATACCACCGGAAATGGCATGACATGTACTATCCATATAGAATAGTCTTACCTTCAAGTATATTAAAACTCATACCATTATATATCAAACAAACTTGGGTCCATTACCATAACCTTTGTGCTACCGAAATTCTCTACCAGACTTTCTTCAAGGGTTGACATCAATGAAAACCAACCCAAATAATAAAAAATCCCCCCCTTTGGCATTGATGGAAACACTCTGATACAATATTGAAGTCATATCACTCATTCTCCCCATGTGACCATCTCTCCCCCTGGAACCATGCCTCTGTTCTCTTTCTCCAAGCATTTACCTTTGCATCTAATAAATCTCCCCCCCCTTTGTCATCAATGGAAAAGGTATCTTTCCATCCGAGGATGCTCCCCCTAACTGAACTCTTCTTGAAACTGATATCCCAACCTGAACTATCCTCTTAATGGTGCTTCCTCGTGTAAATATAAGACATATAATATAAGCATTCTAAAGAATTCATTTTGGGGTAGAAATTAATCCGAGTCTCTGGTGAAGATACTCAAAGGCTTCCTATGGAAGTGGTTTTGTAAAGATGTATTCCACTTGTTCTTTTGTTCCCACATATTCAACTCTGATGTTCTTCTCTGTAACCTGTTCCCATAGAAAGTGATACTTGATTGGAATGTGCTTCATCTTGGAGTGCATCACCGGGTTCTTTGAGATATTGGTGGCGCTTTTATTATCACAATAGATTGGAATGGGCTCATCATACTCAACCTGTATATCTGTCAGAGTTTGTTTCATCCATAGAAACTGTGTACAAATCCTGATGCTGCAATATATTCTACTTCGGCTGTAGATAAAGATACTGATGATTGTTTCTTTCTTAGCCAAGATACTAAACACTCACACAAGTAGAACAATGCTCCACTGGTGCTTCGTCGGTCATCAGTGAAACCTTCCCAATCTGTATCTGAGTAAGCAATAAGTGATAGATCTTTCCCTTTTGGATACCATAATCCAAACTCTTATGTTCCTTTGATATATCTAAAAATCCTCTTCATTTCTAAGACATGTGATTCCTTTGATGCTTCTTGAAATCGTGCCACCTATCCAACTGCCTGCATTACATCTGGTCTGGATGCTGTCACATATAGTAAGATACCAATCATTGACCTATATTTCCTCTGGTATGTAGACTTTGAATCATCATCTTTGCTCAACTTGCAACTGGTTTGCATAGGAGTGGTAACTGGTTTGTAATCTTCCATTCCGAACCTCTTTAGCATTTCCCTGATATACTTAGTTTGAGAAACAAAAATTCCTTGGTTTCTTTGACGTATCTGAAGACCTAGAAAGAAGGATAGTTCTCCGAGTAATTACATTTAAAATTCATTCTTCATATCCTTTGCAAATTTTTGGCTTAACCTGTCATCGCTGCTTCCAAAAATAATATCATCAACATAAACTTCAATTAATAAAATACTATCTTGAGTTACCTTGATGTAGAGTTTATTGTCTGCACTTACTTTTCTGAACCTTGCCTGCTGTAGATATTTATCCAGTCTAGAGTAACACGCTCTAGGAGCTTGTTTTAATCCATACCGGGCCTTCTTCAATTTGCACACATAATCTGTGTTTTCTTACAACTGAAATCCTTCTGGTTGTTCAATGTAGACTTCTTCTTCAAGTTCCCCGTTCAGAAAAACTAATTTCATGTCCATCTGATACACTTTAATCTTCTTGGAGCATGCATAAGCTAAGAGTGATTAGATTGCTTCCATTCTGGCAACTGGGGAAATTGTCTCTTCAAAGTCGATTCCTTCAATCTTTGTGTATCCTTTACATACCAATCTAACTTTGTTCCTTGTAACATGTCCATCTTCATTCAATTTATTTCTGAAAACCCACTTTGTGCCAATCACATTCTTATTCTTTGGTCTTGGAAAAAATTCCCAAGTGTCATTCTTCTCTATTTGATCCAATTCTTTATCCATGGCCTTATTCGAGAATTCATCCTTGTTGACCTCTTCAAAACTGTTTGGTTCAATCGTAGATAAGAGTGCTAGGTGCATTTTTTCTAGTGAACAAATTCTTCTTCTAGTCTCAACTCCTGCATCCTTGTTTATGATAATCTGATCTAAAGGATGAGTGTCTTTGGAGGAACTTTCTAAACTTGCTCTTCTACTTCTGTGTGATCTTCTTCATATTCCCCTTCTACTTCTTCTTTATCTTCTTCTTCTTATTCTTCGTAAAGTTGTTCCATTGATTCATTTTCTTCTTCCTTTAATTCTCATCCACCTGTTTCATCAATTGTTACATTGATGCTTTACACAACTTTGTTCAAACTCAGATTGTAACACTTGTATGCTTTCCTTGTACTTGAGTAACCAACAAGTACTCCTTTGTCCACACGAGATTCAAACTTTCCCATTCTACCATATTCTCTTTTGATGTAGCATTTGCTTCCAAATACTCTGAAGTGCTTCACAGTTGTTGTTCTTCCTTTCCATAGCTCGTAGGGATTTTTGTCATTGTTGTTTCTAAGCATTACTCTATTTTGAATGTGAATTGTTGTATGCACTGCATGTGTCCAAAAAATATCTGCCAATTTGTAATCCCTTAGCATTGTTCGAACCATCACATGTACAATTAATATCAATAATGTTCATTTGTCTCTAAACCACTCTCTGAACCAATCTATGAATCCATACTCTCATACACTGTCATATATCTGTCCAAACCTGCTAAGTGTTCTTAGAAATCCATCTCTGTCCATACTATCCAAGACTCTATTGCACAACTATCCATAATGCTGACCCATTTATTACTATACTATCATGAAGTCTTCACTACTACAACTATCAAAATGTACTTCTGTTAACTCACTGCTATGGATTTGTCTACTCAAACTCTGCAAGCTGCTCGAAGGATGGTTCTTTGGTCTATCATAGCTATCGCATAGACTCCCCCTATCTAATATTCATGTTACCTGGGATTCTCTAAGCCGGATGGCTCAAAACAACTCTTGCTCTAATGTGTATTCATCATCATCTTCATTGGTAGATTCATCATCTCTCTGATATCTGACTTCTTTCTTCCTATCTGTGGAATATTTCACTACAACTCCTAAAAGTACAATCTCTTGAACATGTTCCTTATTTACATGTCCTTATTTTCTTTTAGTTATTTTCCAAACCTTTCTGTATCTGACATCTTTCTTTTTTGCTATAGAATTTTCTTCATCTCGTTTTATTGCCAATCTTACGATCTCTGGGACCTGGTATTTGTTCACCTTTTCTTCGTGTTTTCTTATCCATACTTTCTTATATCTCGTATCAGTGTTCTCTTTCATGGAAGTATCAATCATGCTTCTACAATGAATAGCTATGTGTTCATAGTTATGACATTTTTAACATTCAATGCTACGTGGGGCCACATAGGAATTTCTTACTTGAACATTTCTTTTATAATCCCTACAATCTCCAACCTTATGTCCAAAATTAGTACAATAAAAACAATGACCATAAAAGAAATTTGCATACCTGAAAGTGAATGATATTCTTTGTGGTGTAGTCCTTCTGAATTTCTGCCTTGATTGATCATGATCATGATTGAAGCTTCTTTGTGTCTTGAACATGGATGGTCTTCTTGAAGATGTCTCTTCAATAGTTTTCTTAGATTCTGGTTGACCATGATTCCTTCCTTGGAGTACTTCTGCATAACTCTTTCTATTTTCTTCATTCTTCTTTTCTAGCAACCTAGAGTGCTTCTCTTCATTCTTTATGACTGATGTGGATGTTTCTGTCTCTTCAACGTTCTTGTTGAGATTGACGATTTTACTTCTCAATGTGACAACTTCTTCTTCAAGATTCTCAACCTCTTCTTCTTTCTTCATTATCTGAGACTTCATGACTTCTTCTGTTCTTTTCGCTTCTTCAAGCTGTATTTTTAATGTGATTATTTATTCTTCAAGTCCTTTCTCTTCTTGACCAAACTTTGCCTCAAGCTGGTTTAGATCATTAGTTCTTTCCTTAAGATGACCTGTCAATATATTCTCTCTCATTTTTGCTTCTTCCTTCTATGTTGCTATGTTGGCTTCCAAATACTGCATTTGATATTCAAGATTTTCTTCGATCTTTCTGGCTTCTTCTAGCTGAGTTCTTAAGTTCTCGATGACCTATTGGGATTCTTAAAAAATGTGAACACTTTCTTTTGTTTCATCAATTTTTTCTTGAGTGACTTGTTGTCTTCTCTTTATTTTCTTAGTTCATCTAAATCACTAATCAATTCTCCTTCATAATTGTCTTCTTTTTCAATTAGTTTTTCTGTCTCATTTCCTTCATGGCATTCTATTTCAAGATGTCTGTGTTTTTCACAATTAAAGAAAAACAACATACCTTTGTTGATTATGTACTCTTCATCTTCTGAATCTGTTTAACATGGTGAACATATTTCTTCTTGATTTGAACCTGCATCTTCTTTGGCATTTTCTGAATCTGCGATGAGTGAAGAATATATGTCATGTAACTTATCCCAAAGTTCTTTGCCTAATGAAAATTTACCAACCCTTTCTCTTACCGGATTAGGTAATCCTTCCCAGATGAAATCCATTGCTATTTTGTTATTCTTCTTCAATTCCTTCTTGGTTGCAGTCTTTTCCCTTTTTGAACTATCATATTCTGTAATGACTGATAGCCATGTGCCTATAAAAATACTTTCATGCTTCTACTCCGTATCTCATACTTTAACCCATTCTGATCATTAAATAGTGGTACTCCATTCTTAGAATAATCCGTGATCTCCTTCCAGTGGTTAAACCGATTTCTAAAGGAATTCGCTCTGATGCCAATTGTTGGATTACTGAGAGGGGGGGTGAATCAATAATAGAGCAATTTAATCCTTTTTAACCATAAAATTCAAGTGTTATATCAATGTAGCATTATCATCCAACAGTTTCAGAGTAAATAAACAATGAACAAATGAGCAATCATACACATACACAGTACATCAATTTTTTTATGTGGAAACCCAAAGAGGGAGAAAACCACAAAATGTTTTTTCTTATATGTCTTTAAGAATTAAATTTATTGGAAGCACCAACTTCCTTTGTTTTCTAGCTGCAACTAGAAGGAGGCTCCAACCCCCTAGTTTCTCAAGATACAACCTGAGCGAAGCTCCAACTCCCCAATTCTATGGCTACAACCAGAAGAAGGCTACAACCCCCTATGTTCTCCGGCTGCAACCGGACGATGGCTACAACCATCTGTCCTTTCCCCATCCAACCTCCCTGTCGTATAAGTAGAATGATGGAACCACTGTCACACTATCACTGTGAGGTATACTGTTGTAAACCTGTACCAATCAACCTGCACCAAACAACCTGTAATAAACCTGTACCATAAACAAG
Organism: Picea engelmannii; assembly: GCA_009831015.1. NCBI lineage: Eukaryota > Viridiplantae > Streptophyta > Pinopsida > Pinales > Pinaceae > Picea > Picea engelmannii. The sequence continues at coordinate 188,035 of ML809731.1, read as the reverse complement.
TGCATAAACCATGCACCAACCTATACCTCAACCTGTACCATCAATGAGTGCATCAACCATGCACCAAATATGTACCAATCATGCATCAAATACACATAAACTATGACTCATCAAGATATACCAACATCATCAACTATACACCTCATGTATGTGCAAACTCATCAACTACTTGTCTCAACGATGTACCCAACATGTACCTCAACCAAAATCCCTCATCAATTTCATCATCCAAATCTGATTTGTAACTTTGTAATATACCTGGTGTATATGATCACATAACTACAAACCTTCCTTAATTTTAACAATAAGAGACTAGTATTTTCATCAAACTTTACTTTAGTCTCACATGACTAATTTTGGATTAGTCAACAACCCTAACTTGAAATAATCATAACTATGTTCTTGTAATGAATAAACATCTAAAAATGTTACACAATGTTTTTCAGTGTCTTTTATGCAATTCCCCTAGGTTTCACTACTTGGAACCTCTTAGAAAAGGAGTTATAGAAAAAACGGCATACCTTGTTGAATTCTGGCTTATTCTAGAGAGCGAACTTGTAGAGCGTGCCCCGCACATAATATTTGTTGTATGGATATGAAAATGGCACACATAATACTACATATTGTACTATAACCAATACATTTTCTCTTAATGAATTTGTATCTTTTATGAATAATTTATGTCGTTTTTACCCGAAACACTTGTTTTCGAATATTTTCGGGACTAGCCACAAACCCTATTTTTCACAGAGTGTAACTCCAAAAATACAACAACCCACAAGATGAAATTTTTATCAAAACTACTTTGATATGTTTCCTCAATGGCATCCATATTTCGCGGTTTGAATCATTCTAGAAAAAACGTTATTGCGAAAATGGTGAGATGACCTGTAAATAACATACCTTAGAAAACATCATCAAAATAATTTATCCTCCCTTGAATTTCGGCCTTCTTTACTTCACCTTCCCTCTGAAGTTCGCCTTAGATATACTTTGGTTACCTCAGTCAGTTGTAGATATTCAATATTCTCAAGTGTAATTAAATGAGAGACCCTTTCCTCTTATTTATACATTTATGTAGCTTCCTCAAGGGGTTACCTTCTAACCATCTTAAACCACTTTCCTTATTTTAGAGCTAACCCACTTCTAACCACTTGTACACTTAGTAATTTCTCCATTACCTTTATTATTTAAATAATTTCTTTTGCATCCACTTTGACTTATAGTACACTCATCACTTCACTTTATTATTTAAATAATTTCTTCTTTGCAACCACTTTGACTACTTTGACCTTTTGGGGCTTCTAGATGACTCATGAGGGTTCTCCAACTTCACATGGCCATAACTTTCTAACCGTGAGGAATTATGTGACGTTCCACATGCCATCGGAAATGGCATGACATGTACTATCCATCTAGAATAGTCTTACCTTCAAATATATTAAAACTCATACCATTATACATCAAACAAACTTGGGTCCATTACCCTAACCTTTGTGCTACCAGAATTTGCTACTGGACTTTCTTCAAGGGTTGACATCAATGAAAACCAACCCAAATAATCAACAAACTCAACCTATGATGGAAGAAGAATGAAGTGCATTTTGATGACAACGGAAGGGAAGTAAGTCCAAGAAATACTTCAAAAATACTCTAAGTATTGGTGCATTATGGTTATGGTGGAAAACAATGGTGCATTTTGTGGGAAGAAAAATTTATAACAAGACTCATGAACCTACCACAAAGTGGAAAAATTTCTAAGTGTAGGAACTAGATATACAAAAGAGAGATTTAATGACTTAGCATATTTTAGGATCAACAGGCCTTCCCCTTGGTAGGAACTTGGACCGTCTGGCAGACCAACGATGACATATTTGTAAGAATAGGAGTTGATCCATAGATGGGGGTCGATAATGATTATCAATTTTCAGAATATCTAATCAAAGCTCTCCACTCGAAAACCATTTTCACTCTATCATATGCTTATGCTCAGGTACCTTAGCTCCAGGGGAGGTTAGGTTGGTGATCCTTCCTATCGTTGGGACTGGTCGATGATGAAGCATCATAATGGGATCATTATTTGAGACTCTTGGTATCAAACAATATCATTTTGCAAGATGAAGAGACAAACAAGCTCTACTTGTCTAGGAACCCCAAGCTGGGGGAGTTTACTGCAAAACTAGGATACAAAACTTGGATTGAATCTCTTTTTACGAAAGAAAAAAAATGGTGGTGGTGGCCTATTTGGAAAATCCATGCACCTTTAAAAAACAAAATTATGCTATGGTTAGCTCTGTCTAATAAAATTATAACTTGGGAAGTTGGTCGTAATCATGGCTGGGTAGGCCCTGGTCGGTGTGTATTATGAAAATCTCATTATGAAAATGCATCTCACTTATTTATTGATTGTGTGTATGCAGAGCAGGTTGAAGGATTTGTTTCAAATGAACTAAATCATTCTTCCCCATGGAATAAATCTAGCTTGGAAGACTGCTTAAGGGACTGGTTACTTAATAGAAAAATCAAAAGGTTTGAAGGTATGTCTAGATTCATGGTTTCATGTATATGGTGGTCTCGTAACTCAAGTATCTTCAATGATAAGAACATCCCCCTTGAAGTAACGAAAATAATAATCTTGAACTTGTCCACAGAGTTTTTGATAGATATCGAGATAAAAGATCCAAGGGTGTCAGTGATGCTAGAGTTGGAATTCAAAATTCCTTGGGGACTTTTTGATGGGGCATGCCAAGAGAACCCTCCAGTGTGTGGGGTTGATGTGTTCCTTTGTATCAACCATAACCACTACATCCAGGTATGTTATTCTCCTGAAAGAGGAACAAATGACAGGGTTGAGTTCATAGCTCTTTGAACTCTCTTGGAAATTGCCTCGATTAAAGATGTAAACAAGTTATAGATTATGGGAGACTCCAAGCTTGTTATCGATTGGGCAAGGAAGAAAGAAACAATCTCAGATGTTAGGTTGGAACCTCTACTCCGAGACATCAAGCATTCTATGAAATCCTTTGAGTGGTTTCCTTCAACCACATCTTTAGAGAACTCAATGAGAAAGAAGACTCTCTATCAAAGGAGGCCTTGTCCCTTCCAGTCAATGCTTTTCAGTCTATATGAATTTCTAGACAATATAGAGTCCCAATCAATGGACTTGCGACTCTAAATTTAGTACTAGTTGTTTAACAAGAAGGAAATGGAGTAAGGACCAAAGCTTTTTTTTTTTTTGATGTATAAGAATATGCAGTGAAGGAAAAATAGAATAAGCATTAAAATGAGCAAGATGTCTCCTTTTTGTAAGTTTTTGTACAATGTTGATAGAAAGTACAAAAAACAAAAAACATTTTTTCCTGAATAAACTCTAGACTAGCCTTGTGAGCCACATGAGGGGCCTTGTTGGCATGCCTTGGTAGCATTCCCACATGTCACTCAAGTACCCGACTAGTTACTTTTTCAATAAAAAAATAATAATAATAAAATAACTTATATTTATGTAAAAAAATCAAATAACTTTTAAATAAAAATAACTTTCCTATTTATAAGGAAAAATTCAAAAATTTATATTAATAAGTTAAATGAGATTCTCTCTAACATACACATGAAAAAGACACAGTGGATACCAAATATTATCGCCCATCACTAGTGAGTTGGAAACCATACAATGCATTAAAAAAACCAGTATTTTTGCCAATATTTGAATATGAATATTATGTATGCAAAATCAAATCAGATTTGCAAGTTTGATGTATGTACTATTAACGATTCTCTCCCAAGGTGTGTATCAATTAATTTCTCATAATTTTAAACTACACATACCATTTTGATGATGAATATTTTCACCATGATGTCAAATATTAAAAAGATAAAACATTAAGTAGAGTCGAGATCATTATGGCGCAACAACTGATTTTGGAGGCTGGTATGTCTTGGAGCTTATGTAGAGTGGAGAACCTGCGTCAAGATTTTGGAGGCCCATCAGGTCCCCAACCGAGTCCAGGAGAATCTAGAAAGAGGGGAAAAATACAAGGTGGAGACTTACACTTGGGAAGTTTCCGACAGATTCTGGAAGAGTCTGTAGAGCGGAGCAATAGGCCACATGAGGACTTTGATAGCCCGTCAGGTTCCCAACCATATGGGAGCATAAAAAACGTGGAAAAATTGGTCCAGTCAAGCCTTTGGAGGCTCGTCAGGTTCCCCACTGAGTCTGGGAGCCTATGAAGATTGCTGCAACATCTCAAGTAAAGACTTTGTAGGCCCGTCAGGTTTCCAATCGAGTATGGGAGCCTCTGCAGATTGCAACAATAGCACAAGTAAAAACTTTGTAGGCCCGTCAGGTTCCCAGCCGAGTCTGGGAGTATTTGCAGATTGTTGTAATGGTTCAAGTTAAGCATCGGGTTCCCAACCGAGTTTGGCAGCGTCTGCAAAGTGCAGTAGTTTCTCAAGTCAAGCCTTTGGAGGCTCGTCAGGTTCGGTTCCTAGCCGAGTCTGGGAGCGTCTGCAAAGTGCAACACCGGTTTAATTCAAGTCCTTGGATGCCCGTCAGGTTCCCAAACGTTTCTGGGAGCTTCTTCAAAGTGTAGCAATATCTCAACTGAAGACTTTGGAGGCCTATCAAGTTCCCAACTGAGTCTGGGAGCTTCTGCAGAATGTAGCATTGGAACAAGTAAAGACTTTTGAGGACCGTCAGGTTCCCAACCATGTCTGGGAGCGCCTGCAGACCATGGCAGTGAGACAATTCAAGACTTTGGAGGCCAGTCAGGTTCCCAACCGTGTCTAGGAGCGTCTACAGCTTGGAGCTGGACAAGTCAAGATTTTGAAGGTCGATTAGGTTCCCAAACGAGCCTAGGAGGGTCTCTGGACTTCTGACCTCGTGTAAGTCAAGAATTTGGAGGCCCGTCAAGTTCCCAACTGAATCTGGGAGCAACGTCATGTATACACAATCACTTAACCGAAAGTGTTTCAAGGAATGAAAATGACCTAATTCTTCTAGCAAACCTCTAAAATGACCGCCGCACAAGTCAATTTTTTCGAGGTGCTTCAACTTCCCAATGGACTCTGGAACATATAAAAGGGGACCGCCAATATACAATTCCCTCAGCTAGAGAGGTGCTTGCAATGTTCACACACATTATTCAAGTAAATTTGATGTTGTAAATGTCAACTATTTGGCATTCTGGTATAGGAAGACAATTATCAAGTGCAAGCAAGTTTTACAATTTGAAGAAAACACAAAACAACATTATCTGTAAAAGAATAACATGACTACCTCATATTCATGTTGCCATAGTCTTTTGAAATAACCCCATTCTATACTTAAGACTCTTAAGTTCTTTATGGGAATCGAGGAATCTAAAATTTACTTCGAACAGTTCACCCAGTGGAGATATATTAGATGTGGTAAGTGCCCAACACTTAATAGGCATTCAACAAACCAACCTTTAGCACTAAGCGGCTGCAACCTGCTAAATAAATGACTACCAACAAACTCCGCAAGGTTTTAGAAAAATTGTTCAGAGTCACCTTCATGAACCATGCTAATTCCGCACACCTGAATTGTTCATTCCAGGTTGTTAGCAACAATATTAATTCTTGCAAAGTTTTAAGAATTGAAAACTTGACAGAATTTTGATAAGACAACGCCAATTTGAAAGTCCATAGAGACTTAAAGTTTCAAAATACTTACACGTGATTGGCCGAAAATATTATCAAGAAGGTTGTTGATTGGGCGCCAAATCTAAATCTCGCATCCGGGAGGTTCCTTCTTTGCCAGACCTCTGCCCAGTATGAAAAACCAGAGGTCAATTGGGGTTCGGGATTCGACGATTACAAACGCCAGACACCAAAAACAAAACACAGCGTGAATTGCCGAATCGCAAAATGTGAATAAACTGTGGGCCCATCAATTCGGGGTTTCGGGGTTTACAAACACCCAATGCAAAAAGAAAAATGCAACAACTAATTTCGAATCACAAAACATGAATAGGGTTTGGACCCACCACTTCGAGTTCGGAGTTTTTGAAAATAAAGAACTCCACGCACCTTTGAACAAGTAAACTCCGAAATGCAAAAAACCCTAAATCACTATGCTCAGAAATTAATGTGAGACCAGGTTCGCAAACAGAAGAACCAAGTAATTACTGTGTTTCCTCAAAAAACAAATTTGATCAAGAAAATAAAACGAGTTTACAAACTCAATGAAGAACAAAATATAAATGGAGAAAATACCTCCGAATGCACACTAGCTACTTCAATTCAAAAAATATATATGATGCTTCAGATTACAATCTGTTTTCCATTTATACAAAAACTAACATTAAATCCCTAATTCATAAACTGCCCCTTCGATGATCCGGATTTTATGAGCACAACGAAATGAATACAGATTATTAATAGGTGTTTAACACTAAATAACAGAGATACAGTAAAACTGGTTTTCTATTCAATAATGAAATAAGCTAAAACTGTAAAATGCAGCGGAAACAAGCTTGCTGGAATGGTGGCGGCTTATCTCTAAGAAGAGATGTGACGACTACGCTCATTCGCAAGAAGATGATTACAATGAGGCTTTGAAGGCCTTTTTACAATAAGCAGGAATGCCAAAAACCCTAGACATCCAAAAACCTAACCCTAGGAGATGAAGCGCCAAAAGTCATGTGGGCCCCGTTTGGGTAATTTAGTACATTAACTTCCTGAGGTCGTAACTTTTGCATACGATCTTCGTTTTAGGAGTATGATAGCCCATTGGAAAGGTATCATCGAGGAGATTCATTTTGGGGCCTCAATCATGTATTTATCTATCATTGAGAGACTCGATCCCGAAAAACCTTCATTTAGGCCCTCAAAATGGCCCCAGAAGTAAAAACGATTAAAAATAGTAAATTGCCAAAATTGTCAAAAAACTGTTTTGAGCTAGTTGGGAAAGGTGGGTGGCCACCAATATCCACCTAGATTATTCGATCTTAGAAAATATTTAATTGAAAATATGATGGTGTCTTGTGGCCTACAAAGGTTAAGGCAGCCACCGCTAATAAGTCAACCGATGGTGTCTCAAGTCTTGAAAGGTCAAGCCACTGATTTATAGTTTGCACAGAAGCGGTGAAATTATTACATCCTGACATACTCCCTCTTAATCATTTCAGAACAAAAACAAACTAAAAATATGTAAGAAAAAATTGCTATAAACAATACATTACATCTTGTAGACCCCAATATTTCTTTTATGGATTTTAAACAATTCATTTCCCAAAGGCTTCGTAAATATGTCTGCAAATTGTTCTTCAGATCTGCAGAAGTGAACATAAATTTCTTTGCCAGTTACCATCTCTCGAATGAAATGATACCTTGTATCAATGTGCTTACTCTGTTTGTGAAAAACATGATTCTTTGATAGTGCAATGGCAGATTTATTATCACAGATAATCTGAATTGCAACATTCTTCTCATGCAATAATTCATTCAATATTCTTCTCATCCAGACAGCTTGACATGCAGCTATAGTTTTTGCAACATACTCTGCCTCAGTAGAAGATAGAGTCACAAAGGGTTGTTTCTTTGATGCCCATGCCACTGCTCCAAATCCAAGACTGAACACATACCCAGATGTGCTTTTCCTATCATCAATGGAACCTGCAAAATCACTATCAGTATATCCAATCAGCTCAAAGTTTAAACTTGATGTGTATCGGATACCAAAGTCAGTTGTTCAAGCAACATATCTCAAGATCCTCTTTCCTGCTTGCCAATGAGTACTCTTTGGAGTCTCCATGAATCTCAAAATCAAACTTACAACAAACATGATATCAGGTCTGGTTGCTATTAAGTACATAAGGCTTCCAACCAGCCTCTTATACAAAGTTGGATCAACATATGATACCTCATCAGACTTGCTAATTTTAGTACCATTTTCCATTGGTGTTGTGGTTGGTTTACTATTCAAAATTCTAAAACTTTTCAATACTTCAATTGCATATTTAGTTTGACAAATGAAAATGCCATCATCAAATTGATGTTGGGTATGTGTTATATTCTTTGCACTAGTAGTGTTTGAGCGCCTGCGTCGGGCGCGCGGGGGGGTAAGAGGGGGGTGCAGGGGGGCGGATCCCCCCGCGTGGGGGTTGGGGGGCAGCACCCCCGAAATTTTTTTTTTTGGGCCGACATATTTTCGCCAGTTTCAGGCCGACATATTTCCGAGACCACATGATATTAGGTGGTTTTCGGCACATGGTTTTTGCCGTTGGTTTTCTATTTCCGGTTAAGGAATTAGGGTTTTGGACTAATCCAGGTCATTGGGTTAGGGTTTTGGATGCCGCTGGCTCCTATATGTATATTGTATTGTAAACAATGTAACACAATGTGTATCAATATAATATATGCTGGTTTTCCTGGTTTGGGTTTCCAGGTGAAAAATCTCTCTGTAATGTTTGTGTTTGCCATTGTATCTTTTCTGTTCTTTTTTGAATATCAGTTTGCAGTAGATATTGTACAAGGTTAGAATTTTCATTTGGTATCAGAGCTTTATTGGCTTCAGGGGGACGCATTTGTCGTCAAGGGTTTGGCTCGGGACTGTGATAAGCCTTGTTACAATGGGAGATCTGCGGTATTGTTTTTCAGGTGAAAAGAAATGGCAAGCAATTCGAAGATGGAGATCGAGAAGTTTAATGGGAAAAGCTTTGAGTTGTGGAAGCT
>ML809731.1:143774-175464 GCA_009831015.1 Picea engelmannii | reverse complement strand
GAAGTTCTCTTGGTGTAGAGGATCCATGGGCATTGCTGCCCTGGATTGTTGACTATGTAACCCTGTAACCCCCTGTGTGCAAAGAAAACAACAAGTGGGAGAATGTTGGGTATGTGTTATATTCTTTTCATGAGTAGTAGTGTTTGAGCGCCTGCGTCGGGCGTGCGGGGGGTGCAGGGGGGCGGAGCCCCCCGCGTGGGGGTTCGGGGGCAGCACCCCCAAAAAATTTTTTTTGGGCCGACATATTTCCGAGACGACATATTTCCGGGACCACATGATATTAGGTGGTTTTCGGCACATGGTTTTTGCCGATGGTTTTCTATTTCCGGTTAAGGAATTATGGTTTTGGACTAATCCAGGTCATTGGGTTAGGGTTTTGGATGCCGCTGGCTCCTATATGTATATTGTATTGTAAACAATGTAACACAATGTGTATCAATATAATATATGTTGGTTTTCCCGGTTTGGGTTTCCAGGTGAAAAATCTCTGTGTAATGTTTGTGTTTGCCATTGTATCTTTTATGTTCTTTTCTGAATATCAGTTTGCAGTAGATATTGTACAAGGTTATAATTTTCAATTGATCCACTTCAATTCCAAGGAAATATTTCATCAGTCATCTCAAACTATGTTTTCATAGCATTTTTAAAATCATCTACAGATAGATCTCCAGTAAAAATCAAGTCATCAACATACAGACAGACAATCAAAATTTTACCTTCCTGGTTTATGTATGTATACAGAGTTGGTTCACTTGGACTTCTACTAAATCCAACACTAATCAAGTATTCATCAATCCTGCTATACCAAACTCTAGATTCTTGCTTCAATCCATATAAAGATTTCCTTAATTTGTAAACTTTATCTCTGTACTTATCAATCTCATAACCCGAAGGTTGTCTTACATAAACCTCTTCTTCCAAAAATCCATTCAAGAATGTAGACTTAAAGTCCATCTGATGCATGATCCATTTATTCTAAGCTGCAATAGCTAAGACCATCCTCACTGTGTCAATCCTTTCTACAGGAGCAAAGGTTTCATTGTAATCAATACCGGGTTGCTGACTAAACCCCTGAGCTACAAGTCTTGCCTTGTACTTTTCAACTTCACCTTCTGCATTCAGCTTAGTCTTATAAACCCACTTAAAACCAATACTGTTCTTACCTTCAAGTAAATCTACAAGATCCTAAGTGTTATTTCTTTCAATGGAATCAATCTCTTCATCCATTGCTTTTATCCAGACATCCTCTTTAGCAGCTTCATCAAAACTTACAGGATCACATGCCATTAATGCAAAATTTGAAATCTGATCTACTTCTTCATTCTGATCATACAATTCTCTTAAGATTCTAGTCTTCTTTCCTTTAAATCCCTTTCTTAATGAAGCTAAAGTGGGATTTGATTCACTACTTACCTATGAATCTGATTGATGTCCACCATGTCCAGATGGCTCACCACGCTCATGAGTTCTGGGCGTTCTAAATTGAGATGGGATGAAATATGGTGCTTGCCTTGTTGGAATTCTTGCTGCAAGCGTAAGTGTATGTGGAACCATCTGTCCATCTCCTTTAGCCTGCTCAGCTCCATCATCATCTTCACGGGGTAACACAACTGCCTCTGTAATTGATTTATCAATACTTCCATCCGAGGCTTCATCTTCTTTAAATTGAACATCTCTGCTAATTACATATTTCTGGGTGATGGGATTGTAGAGTTTATATGCCCTAGACTCTTCATTGTATCCAACAAAGATACATCTCTTGCTTCTGTCATCCAACTTCCTCCTCATTTCTGCAGGTACATGCGCAAATGCAACACATCCAAAAATTCTGAAATGAGAAACATTGCAAAGCTTACCTTCCCAGGTTTCCTGAGGTACACGATCCCTCACTGTCTTGGTTAGACTTCTATTTGAGATAAAAACAGAGCAAAGAACCGCATCTCCCCAATATTCATTTGAAATATGCTTCACTTTCAACATGCTTCGAGCCATATCCATGATGGTATAATTCTTCCTTTCAGCCACTCCATTCTGCTGTGGAGTATATCGAGCAGTAAACTACCTTTTACTTCCATGAAGATCACAAAATTCAATGAATTCATTAAGTTTGTATTGACCTCCTCTGTCAGATCTTAAGATTTTAATGGTTTGACCACTCTCACTCTCAACCATAGACTTAAACTTTTTGAAAGCTTCAAAGGCTTCAGATTTCTGCTTCAACAAATACAACCAACTCTTCCTACTAAAATCATCAATAAAAGTCATAAAACAAACACAGACAGTTAAAGAAGGTGTTTGCATAGGTCCACATAAATCAGTGTGGATAATTTCCAATGGAGATTTTGCTCTGTAGGAAACACCTAAAAAAAATTTCTCTCTGTGATGTTTTCCAAGTATGCAGCTCTCACAAGAGCTTGCAGGTTTCTGGATACACGGCAACCCCTTTACCATATGCTTCTTCTGTAATAGATCTAAGCCACCAAAATGTAAATGACCATATCTCAAATGCCATAACCAAGATTCATCTAAACTTTCAACTCTATAAGAATTCAAAGAACCACTCAAATAATTTCTCATAACAAGTGGAAACATTCTATTCTTGGTCATCTCTACTCTTGCAATCAACTGTTTGTTGGGTAATTTATCATAGATTGTACATACCTTGTTCTTGAAGAACACTCTATACTTTTTCTCCAACAGCTGTCCAACACTAATAAGATTTCATTTTAAACCAGGCACAAAATAAACATCGTCAATATTTTTTCTCTGATTATTCTTAGTGTAAATTGGAACTACACCTTTACCATTAATTGTAACCTTACAGTAATTTCCCAGTTTTACTTCAGACTTAATACTAGTATCAATAGAAGAAAATAGATCCTTATTACCAGTCATATGGTTACTGCAACCACTATCCAAAAACAAAATATCATTAGCACTATCCTGAGTGACATTACAAGCCAAGAACATAGGATTTTGATCATCCTCAGACTCATTTGTGATATGTGCAGACTGCTTTCCAGCATCTGCCTGCTTCTTCCAACATTTGTTAGAAAAATGCCCAAACTTCTTACAATAATAACATTGTACTTTAGTTTTATCATACCTCTGATTTTCTTGTTGCCAGGGTTTGTTGCTGTTCCCTCTTAAATTAGGAGGATTCTGATGGGACTTCTCCATAGACTCCGATTCAGTTTTGTTGTCCCATCAACCAGAAGATCAACCTCCTCTTCCACGATTATAAGACCTTCCTCTGCCTCTTCCGCTGGTAACATGTAGTTGGGATCTGAAAGCATGCTCCATTGATCCTTCATCATATCTAGATATCCTAGATTCATGAGCAACAAGAGAACCAGTTAATTCATCAATTTGCATTTGACCTAAATCTTTAAACTCCTCTATGGGTATAACTATAGGTTCAAACTTAATGGGTAAACTTCTCAGCACTTTCTCAATAACTCTCTTATTCTCAACATCATCTCCATACTACCTGAGTTGGTTCACAACACTCATCACTTGAGTCATGAAAGTATCAACACTTTCATTATCCTTCATCTTCAAATTTTCGAAGTCCCTTCTTAAATTCTGCAACTTGACTGTCTTCACCTTGGACACACCTTGATAACAGGTTTCAAGAATGTCTCAAGCCATCTTCGAAGATGCAACACTAGCAATCTTCGTAAAAATGGATTCATTTAATCCTTGCTGGATTAATCCAAGAGCCTTGTTATTCTTCTTCCTGTTTTCCTTCAGCAAACACGGTCAGCATTAGAGAGAGCCAGTTCTGTTGCTGCATCGGCTGGCTCAGCATAACCATCAATAACATAAGTCCATAAATCATGAGAACGCAAAATCATCCTCAATCGAATATACCAAGAGTCATATGACTTCTCATTCAGAACAGGAACCTGAACCTGAGAAGAACTGCTACTAGACGCAGCCATTTATAAAAGTTTGAAAGAAATCAAATAAATTCTCATGCAGTAAAATTTGGGCACAAACAAGAACAATGAGCCACTGATAGAATACAATATAGACTATGATACCAAATGTGAAAAACCAGAGGTCAATCGGGGTTCGAGATTCAGTGATTACAAATGACAGACACCAAAAACAAAACACAACATGAATTGCCGAATCGCAAAATGCGAATAAATTGTGGGCCCAACAGTTCGGGGTTTCGGGGTTTACAAATACCCAACGCAAAAAGAAAAATGCAACAACTAATCGTGAATCACAAAACGCGAATAGGGTTTGGGCCCACCACTTCGGGTTTAGAATTTTTGAAAATAAAAAACTCCACGCACCTTTTAACAAGTAAACTCCGAAATGCGAAAAACCCTAAATCGCTATGCTCATAAATTAATGTGAGACCGGGTTCACAAACAGAAGAACCAAGTAATTACTGTGTTTCCTCAAAAAACGAATCTGATCAAGAAAAAAAAATGAGTTTACAAACTCAATGAAGAACAAAATATAAACGGAGAAAATACCTCTGCACAATAGCTACTTCAATTCAAAATATATATATGATGCTTCAAATTACAATCGGTTTTACATTTATACAAAAACTAACATTAAATCCCTAATTCATAAACTGCCCCTTCGATCTTAGAAAATATTTAATTGAAACGGTGATGGTGTCTTGTGGCCTGCAAAGGTTAAGGCGACCACCGCTAACAAATCCACCGATGGTGTCTCTAGTCTTGAAAGTTCAAGCCACCGATAGGCGTTCAACAAACCAACCTTTAGCACTAAGCAGCTGCAACCTGCTAAATAAACGACTGCCAACAAACTCCGCAAGGTTTTCGAAAAATTGTTCAGAGTCATCTTCGTGAACCATACTAATTCCGCGCACTTGAATTGTTCATTCCAGGCTGTTAGCAACAATATTAATTCTTGCAAAGTTTTAAGAATTGAAAACTTGACAGAATTTTGATAAGACAATGCCAATTTGAAAGTTAGTAGAGACTTTAAGTTTCAAAATACTTACACGTGATTGGCCAGAAAGATTATCAAGAAGGTTGTCGGTTGGGCGCCAAATCCGAATCGCACATCCGGCAGGTTCCTTCTCTGCCATACCTCTGCCCAGGTCGTGCATGCTTATATAGTTTTCTTCGTCGATTTCCACTTAGCATTTGTTTTGCAGGTTCCCAAGACCCTGCGCTCCTTCCCAACTGGATCCGCCACATATTCTTATGACAGTATCCCTGTCATCTCCTATAAAGAAACATGCAATGTCTAAGAATATGTTCTTCTCTTCTTCATCCAGACCATCATAGCTAATTTTAAGCCTGCTTTGTATATCCTCCGGAAGCATTTCGGAGATTTTACGCAATTGGGATTTCCAAGAGGTCAAATTGTTTATTCGGCATAGATTAGCTCCAAGCACTCTGAGAGATAATGGAAATCCCTGACAGCCATGTAAAAATTTTTGAACCACTTCGTCAAATCCTACAGCAGGATGAGACTAACTGAAGGCATGCGAGCAAAATAGCTCTTGAGAGTGTTGTGGATTGAGGCCTTTCAACGTGTAAATGGATGACTCTGCGATGTCTGAGTTTATAAGAACATGCTTATCGCAAGATGTGACTAAAATCAAGCTGCTAGAATGAAGGACATCCTTAGCTGGTAAAAGTAATGCATCCGGCTACTTAGTATGATCCACGTTATCCACAAGTATGAGAGCACAAGTAGATTTGAGATATCTTGTGAGTTTCACTTTACCTTCATCAGGGTTGTGTATTTTCCCATCCCATTGAGCCAGGTCCTTAAGAAGTTTACTTTGCATGAGATTTAAATTAGATTCTCTGACATCAAATAGAAAGCAACATCGCTTGTAATTTCTTGTATGATTGTTGAAGAAATTTTTTGCTAGGGTGGTTTTGCCAACCCCACCAAGCCCCACTATTCCTACAATTCTGGCCTTCCCGCTTTCCTGTTGCAGCGACACTATGGCTTCAAAATCTTTTAATTTTTCTGCCAAGCCTTTTGGATAATCGTGTCAGGTATTAATCATTTCACCGCCTGTATGAATGGCGCATCGGTGGCCGTCTTGACCCTTCAAGACTCAAGGATCAAGCACCGTTGGTTTACTCCAATTAGCTCAAGCGGTGGCTGCCTTAACCTTTGAACGCAGCATGAACACCATCACCGCCAGGTGGCTGCCTTAACCTTTGAACGCAGCATGAACACCATCACCGCCATTAATTAAATCTTTTAGCAGATCAAAGGGGCAATTTTTGAATTCATGTTTCTATATAAATACTAGAAACGAATCGAATTGTAATTGATTAATCTTAAACACATTTTTGAATTGAAGTTGTTATTGTGTATTCACAGTCATTCTCTCTACGTTTATAATTTTGTTATTGAGTTAGTAAACTCTGTTCAATTTTTTTTTCTCTTTTGGGATATTTGTCGGTTTTTGCAATAGAGCCATTACCTTCCAAATACCTGAGACACGAAGTACGAGGCCCCACAGGCTTATCGCAATTTCGTGATTCAACAATTCTGGGTGTGTTTTGTTTTTGCATCGAGCGTTTGTAAACGTCGAACTCCGAACCCGAATTGGTTGGCCCAAAACTTATTCACATTTCGCGATTCGACAATTCACGTTGTGTTTCGTTGTTGGTGTTTGACATTTGTAATCGTCGAATCCCGAACCCCGATTGACCTCCGTTTTTCACATTTGGTATCAGAGCCTATATTGAATCCTATCAGTTGCTCATTTTTTTTGTTTGTGCCCAATTTTACTGCGAGAGAATTTATTTTATTCCTTTCAATTTTTTATAAATGGTTGCGTCTCGTAGTAATTCTTCTCAGGTTCAGGTTCCTGTCCTGAGCGAGAAGTCATATGACTCTTGGTATATCTGAATGAGGACGATTTTGCATTCTCAGGATTTATGGACTTATGTTATTGATGGTTATGCTGAGCCAGCTGATGTAGCAACAGAATTGGATCTCTCTAATGCTCACCGTGTTTTATTGAAGGAAAACGGGAAAAAGGATAACAAATCTCTTGGATTAATCCAACAAGGATTAAATTAATCCATTTTTACGAAGATTTCTAGTGTTGTATCTTCGAAGATGTCTTGGGACATTCTTGAAACCTGTTATCAAGGTGTGTCCAAGGTGAAGACAGTCAAGTTGCAGAATTTAAGAAGTGATTTCGAAAATATGAAGATGAAGGATAATGAAAATGTTGATACTTTCATGACTCAACTGATGAGTGTTGTGAACCATCTTAGACAGTATGGAGATGATGTTGAGAATACGAGAGTTATTGAGAAAGTGCTAATAAGTTTACCTAAGAAGTTTGAACCTGTAGTTATACCCATAGAGAAATTTAAAGATTTAAGTCTAATGCAAATTGATGAATTAACTGGTTCTCTTGTTGCTCATGAATCTAGGATATCTAAATATGAAGAAGGATCAATGGAGCATGCTTTCAAATCCCAACTGCATGTTACCAGAGGCAAAGGCAGAGGAAGGTCTTATAATTATGGAAGAGGAGGTTGATTTTCTGGTCAAAGGGACAACATAACTGAATCGGTGTCTGAGGAGAAGTCCCAATAGAATCTTCCTAATTTAAGAGGGAGCAGCAGGAAACCTTGGCAGCAAGAAAATCAGAGGTATGATAAATCTAAATTACAATTTTATTATTGTAAGAAGTTTGGGCATTTTGCTAACAAATGTTGGAAGAAGCAGGCAGATGATGGAAAGTAGTCTGCACATATCACAAATGAGTCTGTGGATGATCAAAATCTTGTGTTCTTAACTTGTAATGTCACTCAGGAAAGTGCTAATGATATTTGGTTTTTGGATAGTGGTTGCAGTAACCATATGACTGGTAATAAGGATCTATTTTCTTCTATTGATACTAGTATTAAGTTTGAAGTAAAACTGGGAAATGACTGTAAGGTTACAGTTAATGGTAAATGTGTAGTTCCAATCTACACTAAGAATAATCAGAGAAGAAATATTGATGATGTTTATTTTGTGCTTGGTTTAAAATGCAATCTTATTGGTGTTGGACAGTTGTTGAAGAAAAAGTACAGAGTGTTCTTCAAGAACAAGGTATGTACAATCTATGATAAATTACCCAATAAACAGTTGATTGTAAAAGTAGAGATGACCAAGAATAGAATGTTTCCACGTGTTATGAGAAATGATTTAAGTGGTTCTTTGAATGCTTATAAAGTTGGAAGTTTAGATGAATCTTGGTTATGGAATTTGAGATATGGTCATTTACATTTTGGTGGCTTAGATCTATTATAGAAGAAGCAGATGGTAAAGGGGTTGCCTTGTATCCAGCAACCTGCAAGCTCTTGTGAGAGTTGTATACTTGGGAAGCATCACAAAGAGAAATTTGTTTCAGGTGTTTCCTACAGAGCAAAATCTCCATTGGAAATTGTCCACATAGATATATGTGGACCTATGAAAACACCTTCTTTAACTGGCTGTGTTTATTTTATAACTTTCATTGATGATTTCAGTAGGAATACTTGGTTGTATTTGTTGAAACAAAAATCTGAAGCCTTTCATGTTTTTAAGAAGTTTAAGTCTATGGCTAAGAATGAGAGTGGTCAAACCATTAAAATATTAAGGTCTGACAGAGGAGGTCAATACAAACTTAATGAATTCATTGAATTTTGTGATCTTCATGGAATTAAAAGGTAGTTTACTGCTTGATATACTCCACAGCAGAATGGAGTGGCTGAAAGGAAGAATCGGACCATCATGGATATGGCTCGAAGCATGTTGAAATAGAATCATCTTTCAAATGAATATTGGGGAGATGCGGTTCTTTTCTTTGTTTTTATCTTGAATAGAAGTCCGACCAAGACCGTGAGGGATCGAGTACCTCAGGAAGCCTAGGATGGTAATCTTTCCAATGTTTCTCATTTCAGAATTTTTGGATGTGTTGCATTTGCGCATGTACCTACAGAAATGAGGAGGAAGTTGGATCATAGAAGCGAGAGATGTATCTTTTTTGGATACAGTGAAGAGTCTAGGGCATATAAACTCTACAATCCCATCACCCAGAAATACGTAATCAACAGATATTTTCAATTTAAAGAAGATGAAGCCTGGGATGGAAGTATTGACAAATCAATTTCAGAGGGAGTTGTGTTACTCTGTGATGATGATGATCGAGTTGAGCAGGTTAAAGAAGTTGGACAGATGGTTCCACATGCACATATGCCTGCAGCAAGAAGTCCAACAAGGCAAGCACTAGATTTCAACCCATCTCAATTTAGAACGCCCAGTACTCATGAGTGTGGTGACCCATCTGGACATGGTGGACATCAATCAGATTCACAGGTAAGTAGTGAATCAAATCCCACTTTAGCTTCATTAAGAAATAGATTTAAAGGAAAGAAGACTAGAAGTTTAAGAGAATTGTATGATTAGAATGAAGAAGTAGATCAGATTTCAAATTTTGCATTAATGGCATGTGATCCTGTAATTTTTTATGAAGCTGCTAAAGAGGATGTCTAGATAAAAGCAATGGGTGAGGAGATTGATTCCATTGAAAGAAATAACACTTGGGATCTTGTAGATTTACCTGAAGGTAAGAAAAGCATTGGTGTTAAGTGAGTTTATAAGACTAAGTTGAATACAGAAGGTGAAGTTGAAAAGTACAAGGCAAGACTTGTAGCTCAGGGGCTTAGTTAACAACCCGGTATTGATTACAATGAAAGATTTGCTCTTGTAGCAAGAATTGACACTGTGAAGGATGGTCTTAGCTATTTCAACTCAGAATAGATGGATCATGCATCAGATGGATGTCAAGTCTGCATTCTTGAATGGATATTTGGAAGAAGAGGTTTATGTAAGACAACCTCTGGGTTATAAGATTGATAAACACAAAGCTAAATTTTACAAGTTAAGGAAAGATTTATATGGATTGAAGCAGACATCCAGAGTTTGGTATAGTAGGATGGATGAATACCTGATCAGTGTTGGATTCAGCAGAAGTCCAAGTGAACCAACTCTGTATACAAAGGTAAACCAGAAAGTTAAAATTTTGATTGTCTGTTTGTATGTTGATGACCTGATTTTTACTGAAGATCTACCTGTAGATGATTTTAAAAATGCCATGAAAACAAAGTTTGAGATGACTAATTTAGGATTGATGAATTATTTTCTTGGAATTGAAGTGGATCAATCTAGTGATGGCATTTTCATTTGTCAAACTAACTATGCAAATGAAGTATTGAAAAGGTTTAGAATGTTGAATTGTAAACCAGCTGCAACACCTATGGCAACTGGTATTAAACTTAGCAAGTATGATGAGGGATCATATGTTGATCCAACTCTGTATAAGAGGCTGGTTGGAAGCCTTATGTACTTAACAACAACCGGACCTGATATCATGTTTGTTGTAAGTTTCATTTCAAGATTCATGGAGACTCCGAAGATTACTCATTGGCAAGTAGGAAAGAGGATCCTGAGATATGTTGTTGGAACAACTAACTTTGGTATTCGATACACATCAAGATTAAACTTTGAGTTGATCGGATACACTTATAATGCTTTTGCAGGTTCTATTGATGATAGGAAGAGCACATCTTGTTATGTGTTCAGTCTTGGATCCGGAGTAGTGGCATGGGCATCAAAGAAACAACGCATAGTGACTTTATCTTCTACTGAGGCAGAGTATGTTGCAACAACAGTAGCTGCATGTCAAGCTGTCTAGATGAGAAGAATCTTGAATGAATTATTGCATGAGTAGAATGTTGCAAATCAGAGTATCTGTGATAATAAATCTGCCATTGCACTGTCAAAGAATCACGTTTTTCACAAACAGAGTAAGCATATTGATACAAGGTATCATTTCATTTGAGAGCTGGTAAATGGAAAAGAAATTTGTGTTCAGTTCTGCAGATCTGAAGAACAATTTGCAGCATATTTACGAAGCCTTTGAGAAATGAATTGTTTAAAATCCATAGAAGAAATATTATGGTCTATAAGCTGTAATGCATTGTTTACAACAATTTTGTTTTACATATTTTCAGTTCGTTTTTCTCTGAAATGATTAAGAGAGAGTATGTCAGGAATTAATCATTTCACCGTCTGTATGAACGACGCAACGATGGTCGTCTTGACCCTTCAAGACTCAATGATAAAGCACCATTGGTTTACTCCAATTAGCTCAAACGGTGGCCGCCTTAAACTTTGAACGCAACATGACACCATCACCGCCATTAATTAAATCTTTTAGAAGATCAAAGGGGCAATTTTTGAATTCATGTTTCTGTACAAATACCATAAACAAATTGTAATTGATTAATCTTGAACACATTTTTGAATTGAAGTTGTTATTGTGCATTCACAGTCATTCTTTCTGCGTTTATAATTTTGTTATTGAGTTAGTAATTTCTGTTCGGAATTTTTTCTCTTTCACAATATCTGTTGGTTTTTGCAATAGAGCCATTACCTTCCAAATACCCGAAACCCGAAGTACTACCCCCCACATGCTTCTTGCGATTTTGCAATTTGGCAATTTTGGGTGTGTTTTGTTTTTGCATCGAGCGTTTGTAAACGCCGAACTCCGAACCTGAATTGGTAGGCCCAAAACTTATTCGCATTTCACGATTGACAATTCACATTGTGTTTCGTTGTTGGTGTTTGGCGTTTGCAATCACGGAATCCCAAACCCCGATTGACCTCCATTTTTCACGAATCAGACACATGCAGTGTTCTTTTGACATTTTTCAACACTCCTTCCACAACGTCTTCGAGAAGCCGCTTTGGTGTGACCACCTCAAGGCACTTCAAGATGCCTGTCTTCACACTACAATGAAAGAAAACAAACATGAGAAATGGTTGAGCAACGCAGATTCACTTTCATCTACAAGGGCAGAACCAAATATCTCAAAAAAAATATTACACGCTACTGAGTAAACTGCCGGAGGGGAAGAAGAATTTATACGTAATCTAAATTTTGCTTGATCCTTTTAACTACCCCTGATTACTGATTAGAAACAAATAAAGTTGGGTATATCCATGGTCGATCTGCATCCGTTCCAAGTTTTAATCTCATTTAACTTGCAGAAATGTCTACATAAAGTGCCATCTATATATCAATCCAATAAATTAAATGCTAAGATTTGGAGGGAGGGGTGGTGTTCTCACCCATTATACGTCTCTAGGTCATACGTCTTTAGGTAAAACCTTTTATATCTGCAACTTGAGAGAGAGAATTCCTCCATTTTTCAATTGCGATGGAGTCATGTCGTTGTTGACCATCAAATGTTCTTTTCTTTTCGACAGATCGGTGGCCAAGCTTTGTTTGACATATAGGTGATTAATGAAGACGTCGAAGACATAGTTTTCGTTATTGCCATGAAAGGTGGATGCCATATAAGATTGAAGATAAGTTTTAGAGATTGGGAATACGCGTTTTACCTCAAAAATTTTGCTGTCCTCGTCTGGAAGATCTCACAATTTCCGCATGACCTGAATTGATTACCCCATGGAAATTTCTTTATCACGATCACACGGAACGATTCCTTTGGTTAGTGGTGTTAGCAATAATTCTTGTCTTGGGCTCAAGAGCATCCAGGTCTGCAGGTTGCATGAAGAACGCCCAAGCATAGCACATAAAGCCTTGTTTCAGGCTAAAAATCAAGTGAGTGGGCGAAATTATGTTGTCAACGACCCAGATTCATCCATAGGAGCAGATCGACGGTTGGTGGGAAATTGTTGGTGGCAGAGTTGCGCCAAGATTAGGTGCGATGGATGGCGCCCATATTGTATGCAGGGAAGAGTAACAGTCGTCCATCCGAGGGACGCGTGGCGCGAGATCCAGTCACGTCGGTTTTTCGGCAATCACGAGTTCAGGGGGTGAAGGTTTTATGTCGTCGCATATTTCGAAAACCTGAACCCTGAAGCACCGATGGCGCCCAAAGTTGGGCCCGTAGTATCAAGGGGCAGTCTCAGCCGTCCATCTGAAACGGACACCTGGCGCGCGATTAGGCTCCTCACCTATTTTCTCATCGTGATACCGACGCACAAAGAGCAGCCCCTTCATGTCCGCGAACGCCGAAAGAACCTTTGGAAATAAAAGTAGGGTCACGGTCTGTGGTCATTTGGGAAACAAAAGAGCTAAGCGAAAGGGGCCAAAAGTGTTGAGTCCAGTCGCCGAAAGGATCATCGTGATTTCCAGATACCAACGGATACGATTTCGCTCCCTGTTTCTCACCTGGAGTAAATGAAATCAAGAGCTGGTGGTTGAAACCTCCTTCCATTCATTAAGTGTGGGAATGGAGCGTCTGCCAAGCGGTCTACTCGAAGAAGTTCTATGTATCGATTTTTTCAAAAGAAACCATGCCGAAGTCTTCGATTAGACTGAGAAGTCTACACATGCCATTTTGGTCTTTAATGTTTCAACTACCTCCCCTGCAAAGGCCATGCGAAGTTAAGGTAGCACCTTTCATAGGCGCACGATCATCCTAAGTCTGCATGGGTAGACTGTCAGAAGAAATGCAGACGCAATATTTTAATGCAGCGTCTTGTTTTTGCTTCTAGGGTTGTTTTTGAGTATATGTAGGAGCGAAGCTCCCGGCTGTAAAGTTTTAGCAAACACCCTAGTTCCTGGGTTATGCATCTGTATGTAAGATTTCTTATTTAATGAAAGGCAGATTCCTTATTTCATCTAGTTTTCATCTCATACTGAGGGAGTTTGTGATCGACTGATTCGCACGAATTATGACAATTATGTTGTGATAAAGGATTTATTGTGGAATTATTTTTTTCTCCAGTTTTCTATGTTTGAATGTAAGAAGATCTTGCATTTAGATGTCTTCTTCTACAGTCTGTTCGGAACCTGATGTTTACGACAGAATTTAGCATCTCTCTGATATAAGTCTTCCCCCTACTCACCCTTACTACAACTCACTGTCTAAAGTTATCTAAGACCTTACTTGCCCATGCATGCTTGGCCTAGTTTCGGAGTTAGAACCACATCGTTGTGAGTTAACTTCCATTTGATCACCCCATTAAACAAATCGTGACATAAACTGATGGGCGTCGGGCTCTGCTCCTGCTGCAATCCAGGGGTGACTTCCGTTGCCAACATTTCTGGCGCCGTTGTCGGGGACAAAGTTGAATATTTTCCCTGGGAAGAACGAAATTGAGCCTCTAATTCTGAAGGTGCATCAGACATCAGAGCCCTTCAAGATTGCTACTATGCACCTGGTGACTCCACTGTGGCGAATCCATTGTTTCCACATCACTGTTTCAGCTGTGACTACTGTTAGCACACCTGAAAGCTGACCCTAAGGAGCTTTCTCGAGAAGGTTTTAGCAGATGCTTTCTCAGTCTGAGAAGCTTCCTGGGGTAACGACAATGTTAAGATTTGGCCTTTTATGGTGAACAAGGACCAAACATTTTTTAAGCTACGCATATTTCACCTAGGCGACTCCATGATTCGAGGATCGATTGACGACTCCATTGGTTCGATATGGAGAAAATCCTTGCTCGCAGGTTTGCTCCTTTTAATTGTTCTGCTATTCCTGGTTTTCCTAATGTTGTCCCCTCTGTGAATGAATGGGGCGATTATTTGCCCATATTTCAAAAATGCGAAGAGGATAACCCTACTCAGCACCTCAGTGAGTTTCATGAACTCATGTGTCAGTGGGAGATACATCATGAGGATGTATTACTGAAGATGTTCATGTTCTCGTTAGCAGGGGATGCGCATAGATGGTATCATTATTTACCCCCTGCTATCATTTATTCACTCAGTGAGTTCCATGCATCTTTCACCGCTTACTGTCAGAAGTTGTATCCCTCTGAGTTGATTTTTCATAACTGTTGTGAGGGATACTACAACAAATGTATACAAGATAGAGCCATCTTTTATGAAGGCTATGAGGATGATCCTGATGACCTGGATCAGGAATCAGTCCTTTCTGTAAGTTTTAAACCTGCGAAGTAAAGCAATGCATATATATATTCTTAAGCGATACAGAAATTAATCAATGGCTCATACACAGAATACACAGAGATCTTTACCGGAAACCCTCAACCGGGAAAACCTTTCTTTTTCATTATATCGAATTTCACCATTCGCCATACAATATATACAATGTTTTTAGGTATTCCGTAGATACCAAAACCCTAATCCCTTAATCCGGGATTAATTTACAAATCAGCTAAAAATAGCAAATAACCGCCCAAAAAAAAAATTTCGGGGCATTGCCCCGGGCGATGCCCGGTGCCAAACGCTGCGCGTACTTGGGGCGCTGCCCCAAACCCCGTACGTTTACTTGGGGCGCTTCCCCAAACCCCGTAGTTGGTACGAATTTCCAGACGCAGTTGTTGTAGCGCACCCACACACACACACACATGCAAAGAATATAACACATACCCAACACTTTCTCCTCCCCATTCTTCTGCTTCGGGCGAAGTTATGGAGCTGGTAAAATCTATCAATGCCAGACTTGATAGGTGGGAAGCTGAGCGATGTGTAGAGGATTTTACACCCTTTGAAGAAGATGATTTTGGTATCTCTACAATGAATTATTATGAAGATCCCAGGGAGGAAGAAGACGCTTCGGGCGGAGTTATGGAACTGATAAAAAATTTCACTGCCAGACTTGACAGGTGGGAAGCTGAACAATGCGCTGAGGATTTCCCATCCTTTGAAGTAGAGGCCCTTAGCAGCTCTACTGAGGGCGATTATGAAAAAATATTTCCCACGGGTCCTGTTTATGGTCATTATGAATCTGACCCATGGGAAAGCCAAGAAGAAGAAATCCTCCCAGATATGATTATGTCTAATGAAGGCTGTGATGATGAGGGTTGTAAGGATAGAAGACTGGGGGAAGAAGATGCTCTGAGTAAACTGATAGAGCAGGCAAAATTTTTCACTGCCCAACATGCAAGGTTGGAATTTGAGGACAATGGGGAGGATTTTCCAATCTCCAACGCAGATGTTCTAGATGGCTCTTTCAAAGAGATGATTGAAGATTTCGTAAACACATTAACATCTGCCCCTGATGAGCTTGTTGTCTTAGATCAAAACGATGAAGAGGTAGTTATGGAAGAGGATTGTTCTCTTTTCCTTCACGAGATCTCCCATGATGTGTTTACATTCGGGGTCGAAATGGAGGAGCGGGGGATAGTTCCACTTCTGTAAGTTGGAGAAGCTCTGTTCCCCCCCGACTTTGATGATTATTTGGAGGGGGAGAAGCAGAACCCCACATCACCTTTTGCTGGTCAGAACAACCAGCCATTTTATGACAGCTATGAATCATGTTCTGAGCTGGAAATGCAGGACTTCCAAGAGCAGAGCTTTCCCACAGGTCATGTTTATGATGATTATGAATTTGACCTGGGGGAGAGCCAAGAAGAGGAAAAAGAAA
Source organism: Picea engelmannii (assembly GCA_009831015.1). NCBI lineage: Eukaryota > Viridiplantae > Streptophyta > Pinopsida > Pinales > Pinaceae > Picea > Picea engelmannii. The sequence goes on along the minus strand of ML809731.1, from coordinate 159,085 downwards.
TAGAGGAGCAGTCTTCCCTTTATTCATAACCAGTCAGTGAGTAGCCACCACCTAAGATCAGCGAGCCCACTTCAGTTATTCACCCGCCTGTTCTTATCAAATATATTCGGTCGTAGGTGAACAACTGTGTAGCAGAAGAGGCTATCTGTCGCCAATTTTCTGAAATTCGTCGCTCATTCTATGACCCTGTTAGCGAATACATGGAGTGGCATGTCCTTTATGCCTTGGAGCCACCCTATTCCATATCAAATTCACCCTGTGAGGAGAAGTTGAAGAGTGTAGCCGTTCTGCTGTCACGGTTACACTATCTGCTGGTGATCATTGACAGAAGGAAAGAGCTTCCCTTCAGGAAGTTACTTGATTGGCTATGGTGGAAGTATGCTTTCACCTAGCCCCATGTACAGTGTTTTATTAGTTTAGGATTGTATATAAATAAGCTCCTTTGAGCATGTATCTTTATTTTGTTGCTTTTATTTTTAGGCCTGTATTTCTAGCAGTAGGGTGTTTTGAGCTTGACTCCATAGCTCGGCAACAAGGCATTGGAACTACAAAATGAGTTCTTAGAGCATCGCAGGGATGACTCTATCCCCCATGGAGCCTAATGTTAGTGATAATTCTTATCTTGGGCTCAAGAGCATCCAGGTCTGTAGGTTGCATGAAGAATGCCCAAGCGTAGCATGTAAAGCCCCGTTCCAGGCTAAAAATCAAGTGAGTGGGAGAAATTATGTTGTCAACGGCCCAGATTCATCCATAGGAGCAGATCGATGGTCGGCGGGAAATCGTTGGTGGCAGAGTTGCGCTAATATTAGGTGTGATGGATGGCACCCATATTGTATGCAGGGAAGAGTAACAACCATCCATCCAAGGGACGCGTGGCGTGAGATCCAATCGCGTCGGTTTTTCGGCAGTCACGAGTTCAGGGGGTGAAGGTTTTATGTCGTCGCATATTCCAAAACCCCGAAACACAAAGCGCCGATGGCACCCAAAGTCAAGCCCATAGTATCAAGGGGTAGTCTCAGCTGTCCATCTGAAGCGGACACCTGGCGTGCGATTAGGCTCCTCTCCTATTCGCTCATCATGATACCGACGCACAAAGAGCAGCCCCTTCATGTCCGTGAATGCTGAAAGAACCTTTGGAAATAAAAACAGGGTCATGGTCTGCAGTCATTTGGGAAACAAAAGAGATAAGAGAAAGGGGCCAAAAGCGTTGAGTCTAGTCGCCGAAAGGACCATCGCGGTTTCTAGATGCCAGCGGATACGATTTCGCTCCCTGTTTCTCACCTGGAGTAAATGACAGCAAGAGCTAGTGGTTGAAACCTCCTTCCATTCATTAAGTGTGGGAATGGAGCGTCTGGCAAGCGGTCTGCTCGAAGAAGTCCTATGTATCGATTTTTTCAAAAGAAACCATGCTGAAGTCTTCGATTAGACAGAGAATTCTGCACACGCCATTTTGGTCTTTAATGTTTCGGCTACCTCCCCTGCAAAGGCCATGCAAAGTTAAGGTAGAGCCTATCATAGGCACACGATCATCCTGAGTCTGCATGGGTAGACTGTCAGAAGAAATGCAGATGCAATATTTTAATGCAGCATCTTGTTTTTGCTGCTAGGGTTGTTTTTGAGTATATGTAGGCATTTTCGCTACTTTTGTAAGTATCAATGGTAGAGCGAAGCTCCCAGTTGTAAAGTTTTAGCAAACACCCTAGTTCCTGGGTTATGCACCTGTATGTAAGATTTCTTGTTTAATGAAAGGAAGATTCATTATTTCATCTAGTTTTCATCTCATACTGAGGGAGTTCGTGATCGACTGATTTGCACGAATTATGGCAATTATGCTGTGATAAAGGATTTATTGTGGCATTATTGTTTTCTTTGGTTTTCTACGTTTGAATGTAAGAATATCTTGCATTTAGATGTCTTCTTCTACAGTCTGTTAGGAACCTGATGTTTACGATAGACTTTAGCACCTCTCTGATATAAGTCTTCCCCCTACTCACCCTTACTACAAATCACTATCTGAAGTTATCTAAGACCTTACTTGCCCATGCATGCTTGGCCTAGTTTCGGAGTTAGAACCACATCGTTGTGAGTTAACTTCCATTTGATCACCCCATTAAACAAATCGTGACATAAACTGATGGGCGTCGGGCTATGCTCCTGTTGCAATCCAGGGGTGACTTCCATCGCCAACAAGTGGGAAGAAATTTCCTCACCTTTGGTCATCACTGACGAAAATTATTATAAGAGACGAAAATTATTACCCGTTACTCTTACTATTAAATAGTTTTTCAATGGATGGGTGGAAGGAACTAATCCCACCGTTTGAACGGTGGAAGCAAAAGAAGTTCCTGGTGGCAATTTCCTCGTTGCTGCATTTTTTAATCTTACCTCCCACTAGAAATGACGCATTGATTAGACATAAACATATAGTAGCCTGAGTTGCTTTCCCTACGGAAATTTCTTTATGACCTGAGTTTATTTCCCTATAAATTTCTTTATCGTGATCGCGAAAGGTTTCCTTTGGTTAGTGGGAAGAAATTTCTCAATGATGACTGCACGAAAACGATTCCAAATCCTTTTGTCACTAGGGATAAATGAAAATGTTATGCATCTTTTACTGGAGCAATCTTCTCTCTTTTCAAGGAAAAAATGGGTTTTAATCCGGCCAGATTTTTATGGGTAGTTTGAGTTTGGCATGGATTAAAGTTTCATGCATTTAAAAAATTTACTTCATGGGTTTTGCCCATTTTAAATCAACCCAAAAAATCGATCAAACTTCTAGATCGACCAGATATTTAAAACTACATCATGGAAAAACATATCGAAAAAATAACTTAGGAAGGAAGATTGCTCCCAAGTTAGCCCACTTCTCTCTTACCACACCACTCACCATGCGTGTTACACATCACATGGTTACGTAGAGAAGTTTCTTATTTTTTTAAAGAGACAAGATTGTGACACGACATAGTGGGAAGAAATTTTTCAATGATGACAGCACGAAAATGATTCCTTTTGTCACTAGGGAAAAATGAAAATGTTATGCATCTCTTACCACACCACCCACCACGCATGGTACACATCACATGGTTGCGTAGGGAAGATTCCGGTTTTTTTTAAGAGACGACATTGTGACATGACATAGTGGGAAGAAATTTCTCAATGATGACTGCACGAAAACGATTCCTTTTATCATTAGGGACAAATGAAAAGGCGTATGATAAGGTTTCTACGAAATGGAATTCGATGGGATGTATCTGGTACCGGGACCCCATCTCATAGAATGATCTGTTGACCATCTTTCTAATCTCCCCATCCCCTCAGCCTCGTTCGTCTCGATCCTACAATGTCCCTTCGCTTCGCCCTGTTCCATATGTTCTTCCCCTGCGTAGATTCCCGTTACGCCAGTCCCATCCCTGCAGTTGGACGTCCCCTTGGGCATTCAATGCAGGGTGGTGGATGGGCAATAGCTGCAAAACTCCTCCCGCGCCCATCCTCTCATGTTTTTTCATTGCTCTGGAACCGCTCTGTGCCTGCTTCTGCTCTCGCTTTGGGCTAACTGAACCAACTCCTCATTCAACTTGTTCCTCAATCCAAATCATGCATCTGCCTGGTGAGTTGCTCATCCAAACATCTCTCATCAATATACACCGCCAATGTTCAGTTTGCAGCACCTTACTCGTGTTATAGTAAAACAATAGATTGAAAGATGAAACAATGCATAGGCTATCCATTCCTTTTTTGTTGCTGTTACTTCTCCCCTTCCCATTCCCCCCAATTCTCACTTGTATTTTGTCTCTTGCGCTGGGGAGGCAAAGTATTTATCGAATGGTCTATTGCGGCCCAAAGGCGAGTTAGATGGTCTGTACTTGAATGTGATTTTGAAGATGCTCTGGATTTCTGGCTTAATGAAATAACAAGACCATTCAAGGCCACAAGCATCAATCCAAAATCAGGAGACAAAAAACCCAAGGCCACAACCATCAATCCAAAATCATGGTCCAAGCAATGGATGCCCCTTGGTGTGAGTGTAATCAGCGTCTCTGAGTGGTGTCGTCAATCTGGTTGAAGCCATTGAAGCATTTCATGGTGATGATTAGGTTTATCGGGAACCCAAGATCATCCAAGGCCACAAGCATCAATCCAAAATCATGAGAATGAGAACATTTAGGATCAAAGAAATAATTAGTGGTATGAGTTAGTCACATATTAATTGTACTATATGGATTAGGATACAACTCGACAAACACAAAAGTATATCTTGTTCAACATTTGACCTGTTATTGAATCTCCACTGGTCTCTAACAGAGCACACCAATAATTGCAATGCAAACTCTAGTGATTACATGATTAATACGTGTACACTGTTATGCTTAAAATCTTATTTGTTGGAGCTTGCAAAAAAATTATTTGTTTTATAAATAGAGTTTACAACGAAAATAGGGACCAGGCCCCTACCCACTGAAGAGCACAACTGGGACTCCTAAGAACCTTCAGTCATTATAATTTCATGAAGTGTATGATAAATTGTGAAGCAAAGAGAAATGTAGAGAGAAAAAGAATAGAACAGTATATTGGAATGTATGAAGAAGAGAAGATGTGAAGAGATTACAATGCAATGGGAGATGGCTGAGCTAAATAGGCTCAAGCAAGACAAAAATATAAAGTACAACTAGCCAGGACAGCTGGCAGTGTACTGTCAGACTGTTGAGGTTACATTGTATTTAACACTCCCTCTTAAACTCAACAGTTACAAACATTAGCACTGATTATGCCTAAGTGTTGTCTCTGAAAATCAAAAACTGACTTTCCTAGTGGCTTTGTAAATATATCAGCAAGATGATCTCGAGAACCACAAAATTGTAGTGCAATATCACCATTATTGACTAGCTCGCGTATGAAATGAAAACGAGTGTCGATGTGTTTTATTTTCTTGTGAAACACATTATTCTTGGATAGAGAAATTGTTGAAGTATTTTCATAGAAAATAGGAGTTGGATCCTTTTATGTACATGACATATCTTTCAATATTCGTCTCATACACATAGCTTGACAGGAAGCTAAGGTAGCAGCTACATACTCTACCTCTACAGAAGATATTGAAACAATTGGCTGCTTCTTTGATGCCCATGAGATTAGGTTCGTGCCCAGTTGAAAAAATTGTCCAAATGTGCTTTTCCTGTCATCTAGGATGCCTACAAAATCACTGTCTGTGTAACCAGAAAGTTGATTACTATCAGATTTAGTGTACCATAAGCCAAAATTGAGAGTTCCCGCAACATATCTCAAAATTCGTTTTGCCATTTTCCAATGAGAATCTTTTGGTCATTCCATGAATCTGGAAACAAGGCTGGTTGCATACATAATGTCGGGCCTAGTTGTTGTAAGATACAACAAACTACCTACTAAACTTTTGTACAGGGTAGAGTCCACTGTAGGACCTTCATCATTCTTGCTCAATTTTGTGCCTAGTGGTATCGGGGTTTCTGCTGGATTACATTCTTCCATGCGAAATCTTTTCAGGATGTCTGCTGCATACTTTTGATGACAGACAAAAATGCCTTTGGCTGATTGATGAACCTCAATCCCTAAAAAATATTTCATTATGCCAAGATCTGTCATCTCAAACTCAGATTGCATGGCATGTTTAAAATTTGTTAACTCAATATTTCCTGTATAGATCACGTCATCAACATATAAACATACAATTAAAATTTTACGTTGCTGGTCTGTTTTGGTGTAAAGAATTGGCTCATTTTGGCTTCTGTTGAAACCACTTTTGATCAGATAAGTGTCAATTCTATTGTACCAAGCTCTTGGAGCTTGCTTTAAGCCATACAAGGCTTTCTTCAACCGATATACTTTGGCTGGGTGCTCTTGGACTTCAAATCCAGGTGGTTGATCGACATAAACTTCTTCTTCTAAGAAACCATTCAGGAATGTTAACTTGACATCCATCTGGTATACTTGCCATTTGTGTTGTGTTGTTATGGCCAATAGAGTCCTTACAGTGTCTAATCTTGCTACTGGAGCAAAAGTTTCACCATAATCAGTACCAGGTTGTTGTGAGAATCCTTTGGCAACAAGTCTTGCCTTGTGTTTTTCGATTTGCCCTTTTTCATTGAGTTTAATATTGTAAACCCACTTGACACCAATACTCTTCTTGTGACTTGGAAAATCAACAAGATTCCATGTCTTGTTCTTCTCAATGGAGTCAATTTCTTGGTTCATGGCTTGAACCCAATGTGGCTCCTTAGCTTCTTCCTTAAAAGATGTAGGTTGACATGACATTAAAGCAAAAAGGTTGTGCTGTTCAAAGTCATCCAAATGGTGATGGATTTCTATCAAACTTTGAGTTCTCTAATTTTGTGGTTCAGAGAATGATTCTCTGCTGGAAGTTGAGTTATCCTAAGAATTTTTAGGTTGTCTTTGTATTTGCAATCTTGGAAGAATAGTTTGAGGTACTTGTTGTTCTGAATTTTCTGCGTTTTCAGAACTTGGCAGCAATGGATTTTGACTGTCCATCTGCTGATTTTCTGAATCATTCCAGAATTGATTTTCCAGAAATCTTACATCTCTGCTGAGAATTAATTTCTTGGCGATTGGATTGTAAAGCCTGTACGTTTTAGATGCTTCACTATATCCAGTGAAAATACATTTCTCACTTTTGTCATCAAGTTTCTTCCTTAATTCAGAAGGTATGTGAGCATATGCTATGCATCCAAATGTCCTTAGATGCGCTACATTGAGCTTTGTCCCACTCCATGATTCTTAGGGAACTTTCATCTTTAGTTTGGTGGTTGGAGATCTATTCAGGAGATAAACTAAGCATGCTACTACTTCAACCCAAAAAATGTTTGACAAACATTTCTCTTTGAGAAGTGTTCTTGCCATATTTATTATTGTTTGATTTTTCCTTTCAACCACTCCATTCTATTGTGGAGTATACCTGGCTATTGTTTGCATGATAATGCCTTGTGATTTGCAGAAATTTACAAATTCTCTGGAGTTGTATTCTCTGTTGAGTCCATTTTTATGCTTCCATTTTTCTCTATAAACCATACTTTTGCCTCTTTATCCATCCATTTTTCCTCCATTTCATTCCATATTTTCCATGAAACAGCCTATGCAAGGTATATTTGTCATTCTTTAGCTTAAGAATTGAGTTTTCTAAATTTTAGCATTAAAATTGAAAATTTATCAGAAATTATAGGATTTGACCAAATCCCATAAAAGCTCTGTGGTTTGTATACTTGTAGGACACCTGGGTGAAATCTGAGACTTGGGTCGTGTTCCCTAATGTACAAGGATGGATAATGAGCTATCAGATTCGAAATCTGAGCCTTCCAGATGTCCGGTCAACGCTGGTCAAACAGGGCCACTTCAGTAGAAAATGCCCTGTTTCAGCCTTAAATCTTGGACAGTTTTGGATTTCTTGGGATTTGACCATATATTGTGGATTTAAAGGAGGCATTCGACCCTCCTAGGATATTATGGATCTAATCATGATATTTAGGAGACTTATTAGCATTTTTAGTTTTGAGACTCTTGTATAAATACTCTTAAGCTTAGACTAGTAAAACAATCTTATGTGAATGAAGAAACTTTGGAATATGCACTCTTGAAGATCAACTCTGTGTTTTGTTCCAGTGAATACTTATGATATGATGATTTGAATGTTGCTGGAAGCTCTTTCTTAGCTGAGTCAACTCAAGTGTACCAGTGAAGCATTGGAGGGCCCCCATTACCAAACTAGTACACTCTTTCTTTGTGTTCTTTTTCAAGTACATGTTTTAGATCAGATCTTGTTGTAGATGAGTTTTTGCTGTAGTTAGATGAATTTCATAGCTAAGTTACATGCTTAATGTTTTCAATCCTTACTCATATTGTGAATGATTTCTTGAATGAGAATTCAATGTGTAGTTTGCCTTCAAGCATTAAGATAGTCATGAATGCTTTTTGAGTTATTTATGCTTTCAGTACTTTGATTTGATTTGATGATAGTTGTTAATGAATGAATGGAAGAAGACAATGAATGCATCTCTTGAATAAGAGTTTTGTTCTTCTAACATTTGATAGGTCTTAGAACTAGTTCGAACATCTCTTGAATGCTTACTATTTTTACTCTTTAGAAAAACAAGTGTTGATTACTGTTATGAGATCTATGAAGATGACTTCTGAATAGAAGCTTAGCATCTCTTTCATATTCAGCCTTAGAATAGGTTTTGGTTTATCTCCATTAAAGATAAAAACTATCTCTAAATCCATATACTTTGTGTAGTGTCCCTAAGGCCGAGCCCCGTTGTAAATCATGATATATGAAATGAATTGTAAATGTGTTCTATAGGCTGGTGAGCTAAGTTTTGTATAAGCCGGAAGGCTTATGTGTTTGTTAGGCCAGGAAGCCTAAGTGTATGAAGGCCAAGAGCCTGTTGTTGTACTTGTATGAATGCAGAATAATCAATAAAATATAAACACCGCCAGGTGCAGACCGACCACGATGAATGAGTGAAGGGGTACTGAGCGTCCACAGAGTGGGAAAGAAACTAGGGGTTGGAAGGTGGGAAAGGGGTTGAGTGTTGAGCCTAGGGGATAAGCCTAGGTGGCTTAGGCCTCGAATAATATTTTAATATTATTTCTTAAAAAGCCATGTGCATATTATTTTATCCTAAGTTCCTAGCAAAAAGGAAAGGCATGTACAGGGAGGCATGCAGATGGAATGCATGCAGTTCCCAAGGTGAAAAATGTCCACCCTNGGGGGGGTCTCGCATTCCATTGGACCCGACTGCGCTGAGAAGGGCGGTACGAGCTAGTCTGCAGGAGACCTTATGTATGTCTGTTACAGGGGGGGAAGCCTATGTGGGGTGCTGAAGAATGTGTGTTTACCTTGTTTAGAGCCATGGAGTCTGGGGGTGAGAGAAAACCAGTGTGTGCATTCCCCGAACGAAATGTCCATGTCAATTTAGGGGAAGAGTCTATGTTTTCCCAGGAAAAGATGAGCGAGCTTGTGCGTGGAGCCCTGTTCTAAAATCTTGACCATGAGAACATCCTGTGACTGTTGAACCGGTTCTTGAGAAGCCTGTGTATGTTTTCTCTATGTTTGTTGTGGCATGCAGTTCTGGACCGCGTGAGGCTTGTTGGCCTGTGAGCAACTCTTTCTAGGTGAAAGAGTTTGCTAGGAAGTGGTTTCTTCTAGAGAGTGCCCAGCACCAGCTATGGGCTCTGAGACTTCCTGATCTGGCCTGTTGCCGAGACCCAGAGAGGGAGGTTAGCACCAATGGACTGTGCGTGTGAAGGTGTATACTCCTGGGTGGAACAGGCATGTGGGGAATGAGAGTTTGGCAGTAGTGGGTGTAAGATGGCATCTTTGGGGAAGAATCCTTCCAGATATTCCTGTGTTGTTTTCCCTATAACCTCAGCCTAGCCTAGGATTCCTTGCCCTCGGGTGGAGCTCGATCCCAGCTCAGGGGTGATCCACTGTTGAGATGGTGAGCAGTGTGGGATAAGGATGGGAGGTTCGTGGAAGGCCTGCACTTGGTTGTTGGATTTCTCCACTGTCACAAGATAAGTGTTTAATTATATTTTTACCACATTTTATCATGACTGTACTAAATCTGTTGTCATGTTTTCCGTTGTGTAAATGAATTACTATTGAAAGCTATGGATTGTCTAATTATAATAGTAACTATATGTTTATTCTGAGAATTAAAATGTATCTCTTTGTTGTTACGCATGTGATTATACAATTCTGTATGTTTTATGTAAAATTCCATGTACAGATTGGTTAGCGATAGGTTTGAAAGCCTCGGTAGTGAAAAGTGACACTACAAATTGGTATCAGAGCCAAGGTTTCGACACTGAGCCTAGATGGGCCAGTGGAGCGGTCTTTGGACTAAGAATGCGAGGGGAAATTGGGTCTAGAAGGCCAATTTCGGACCCTGGTTTGCTCCAAAGTGTCAAGGAGTTGCTAGACGAGTTTTTAAGCTCAGGAGGTATAGTGGCATTATGAGACCGCAACCAGTGTGGCATAAGTCCACAGGGAGAGAGGACTCCACACCAGAAGTGTGTGGGAGCATAGAAGAGAGTCTGCGAGTAGAGAGAAGAGGAGAGAAGGAGCTGAGACTCTATTAAAGTCTAAGCTCAGGAACACCTTTGTAAAGAGGCATTTTATTAATACAAACAGAAGCAATTTTACTTGCATGTATTTCTGTGTTGAATGAATGTCTTGGTGTGTTCTATTTTATGATGTGAATTTATGTTGTAGATGTAGTTGTGCATTTTCAGGAGTTGATTTGGTTTTAGGCTTGAGAGGTCTTTGAGGCTTCATACCAGGAGGGTGTGACAGAACATTGCGGGTTCTGATAGCCATGCATAGAAGTTGCATATCTGAACTCTGCGGATTCAGACAAAGACGTGCCAGGTGGGCACACAGCTGAAATCAACAACTCAAAGGGAGAAGACCTTGAGGTTGTTGAACACCTCAGGAGGGAAGGCTGTGTATGAGAAACACAGTTGCAGCCAAAATATCTAAGGAGTTCTGTGAAGCTCTGCCAAGTGGGCATTGAGCATATGCACAATGGTGCATTGGGAAGAACTCTGTTGTGAGTTCTTAAGAAGTCAGAATCACTAAGGATTCTTGACGCTCTACCAAGTGGGCATTTAGCATATGCACAGTGGTACTGAGGAAGAACTCTACTGTGAGTTCAAGAAGAACTAGAATCACTAGGGGATTCTGAGAGCTCTGCCAAGTGGGCATTGAGCAGGTGGAAGGAGTGCACAGAGGACAGAACTGTTGAACGTTCTGTGAAAAGATACTCTGCCAGATGGGCATTGAGACATTGTGTAGACAGGCACAGTAAGAGAAGAGAACTCTTTGAGTTCTGGAACTTAAAGGAAGAATCCACTGAAGGATCTTCACAGGGTCGCTGAACACCCTGAAGGCTCAGCAGGAGGTTGCTTGAGCAGGAGGACAGCCAAGAGGGCATCAAATTCTCCATCTGTGGGAGAAAGGAAAGAAAAATAACCAAGTTTATGTGGAGGTTGAAGCTATAGGAAAGCTCAGGACGGATAGCACCTATGTGTGCATGTGAAGACTCTGTAGAGGCGTAGAAGTCAAAGAATCCCTTGGGTATTCAAGGATAAGCTCAGGAGGAATAACATCATTGAGAGCACAGGCGAGGACTCAAATTTGTGGAGCTCGCAGAGGAGAAACAAGCAAAGGTCGAGACCTTTGAGGACTTGGAATTATTCCAAGGTCGGGAAGAAAGAGTGCAAGCTCAGGAGGGAGCACAACAGTCGTCAGATCGACGGTAGAAGAAGATCTAGACCGTTGGTTTTCACGTCCAGGGAGAAGCAGGAGGAGCGCAAGCACAGGAAGAAATGATCTGCACCATCAGATCTAGAGCGAAGAACCCGTCAGTCGTTGGAATGGATGAAGATGCTCAGATTTTAGTCTCTGGAGTGTGCGCACAGGAAGAACGGAACTGGACCGTTGGATCTTGATCCAGAGACCCGATAGCCATCGGATCTGTCAAGAGTTGCACGGGGGTTAAAGCCTTCGTGAACAATAGAGGCAAAGTACCGACAAGAGGCGTGGCCATCGGGATATCGAAATTCGTGAAATCAGGAGTCACAATGACATGAGATCGAGAATTTTCATGGTGAAAATCTCGGAATCGATTGGAGTCGTCCATCAGTTGAGACACGTGGCGGAGATCGAGCGACCCGTCAGTATATCGGCTACCGGGGTTTTGAGTTGGCATAGGATTTTTGTCATCAGGGCATCGAAAATCCCGAAATAGCAAGGTTGGATCAGGGTCGTCCATATGTTGGGAACACGTGGTGGAGATCTAGGCCATCGGGGGAAGTCCCGAAAGGAGAGAGTCCATCGGCACATCGGGATTTGGCAGATCGTGAATCCTGAGGACAAGACTTACGGAACAACAGAAGTCGCGAAATCACGAGAGGCGATCAGGACCGTCCATCTTGAGGGGACGCATGGCGAGATCTAAGATCTCAAGAAAGTCCTGAAAAGGGAAGACTCCATCGGAGTTTCGGGACTCGGCAAATCGGGAGTTCTGTGGACAAGAGATCGAGAATTTCCATGGGAAAATTTCCCGGAATTGATCTGAGTTGTCCATCAGTTGGGACACGTGGGCGAGATCGGGAGCCCATCGGCATATCAGAGATTTGGAAAGCAAGAGTCTGAGGTCCTTTTGAGTCGCAAAACAGTGAAAGGATTTTAGCCGTGGATCTGAGGAAGGACGCGTGTCGCGTGATTATCCCAACCAGGAAATTGGCCATCGGGACTCACATAAGGGAGCAGTTTGACTTGGCATTGGCCGAAGTCCGAGGTTTAATCTGGACCGTTCATTCATTTGGGATGCGTGTCAAGAATCCGCAGAAAGTTGGGGATTGGCATTTCACGGATCCTGAAGACAAGAATCCCTTGCATTTCGTAATTGTGAAGTCCGAAACCCCGAAAGGAGACAAGGTTGCGATCTTTTGAATTAGTGGTCACATGGGCCAGGAATTTAGCCAGGAGGGCCAATGCGTAAAGGGCCATATCGGGGAATTGGCTCATCAGAGATCGGGAGTTTGAGAGGATAGGAACTCTTGTCATCGGGGATCACGAAACCCCGAAACCCAAAGTCTGAATCGGGGAAAAGTCATAGGTATGTGTAGAGGCCGTAACAGGGAAAGGACCTGTGGATCGGGTTTTCAATTGAGATTCCATAAGGGAGTCCAATGAGACGCTTCGGCTCACAAATATGAACTGAGTGAGAGATCTGGAGAGCATGCGAGGTGAGGTTGTATCCTTGCGCCTGCATCAAGTGGTTGTTGGATCTGACTCATGTAGATTTCGAAAAACTAGAGACTGGAAGAAAAGAAAAGGAAACTGTTTTTCAAAACCCCGAAACGTGAATTGTCGATTTGCGAGGAATTGACCGGAACCGTCGAACTCGGAAAGCTATGGACCTTTGATCTGAGGCAACATGGGTTCGGGAGATCGGACCTCAGGAGAAAGGAGGAGAGCTAATCCTCAAATTCCGCTAGAGGTCACACCAGTGGAAGTTAAAGGAAGAGCTAGGAGCACTAGACTCTTGTTTCAGATTTCGGGGATAGAGAGAGTCGAGGGTGACTCATATCGAAACACCCGATACATGAAATACTGAAATGCTTTTTGGATAGGCGCATGGTCATAGCCAGTGGCCATGTAGGAGAAACTTGTAGGAATCCTGGAAGAATTGAATGCTTCCGGGATCCGCAAGAAAAAGGGTCATAGGGAGAAAGAAGTTGCTGCAATTTGTGGCAGCAAGTATGTTATGGCTTGTTTGGCCATCCCAAGGAAAGAATGCTTGCATGTCGCAGGTGTTGTTGGTAATTTTGATACCTCATGAAGGAAGAAATAAAGAGCTAAAGAGCTGGTTATAAGTCTGATAAAAGAAGCATGAAAGCTTCTACTGCTATCAGATATTCAGGTAGTATAATTTTTAATGGTAGTCATGTAAGTCGCAGGTATTGTTGGTAATTTTGCTACCTCATGAAGGAAGCAACAGAGAGCTAAAGAGATGGTTATAAGTCTGATAAAAAGAAGCATGAAAGCTTCTACTACTATCAGATATTCAGGTAGTATAATTTTTAATGGCAGTCATGCAGGTATGAGTTTTATCACTCTTTTTGCATAATTGTTGAAAGGAAATTATGGTAAGAATTTCCTCAGCCAGAGCTATGTTATTAAATCACATGATTATATTATTTGAATGCATACCACCGGATGTGGTAAAGGCTATAGACTTGTGTTAATTCAAAGCTTTTTAGCTTCTGAATGCACACATCGACATAGTAGAATGTCATGTTAATTTGGTTATGGGGTAATAACCAAAGAATTAAAAGATAAGAACTTGTTACAAGAATGAATGCAATAAAGCTAGTCATGTATGAGACCAGGACATGGTTGGATATGGCAAGGTACATATATGGAAAGATTATGAGCCACACCAGGTACCAGAAGCTTCCTACTTTTAAATAAACTTGGGCTACAACCTTTTTGCTAACACTAATGAATACCATAGAATTATATTCTTGGTGTAGTGTTCGGGTCGGAAAGGAAGGCATCCAATTAATTGGAAAGATAATAGGAAGCGTATGGAGAATGTGGCAACACGTTGGCCAGAATTCCAACCCATGGATGGTGAGATACATGACTGAGAGAGAGAGAGAGCATTATGTATTTCAATGCAAGGTGCACTGAATAAGAATGCATTGAGAATCACACTCATGCATAATAAGTGATATAATTGCATACTACGTGCAATGGTTGAGTATGTTTGGTAAGTACATGCATATATATTATTTCATGGAAATAATTATGTTGATGGATGAAATGTTGCTAACCCCTGAAATTGAGAACATTTTAGGAATTGTTAAACACTACAACAGGAAAGTTACAAGCCAGGTAGTCACAAGAATGGAGACTACATAAACTTTTATGTTCAGAAAATTGAAATAATGAACTTACAGTTGTTAACTGTGGACATGCATATGCATGGAATGACGAGTCATTCTATTGGTCAACTTGTTTGGTAATTGTGATTGAATTGCCAGGTGCAGAAATTCTACGATTATTGCATAAGATGTTGTACATATTGAATTATGATGTACATAAAATACCGACAATTTGTTGGCAGCATGCAAGAAGAAGTCTTGCAGGAAAATTGTAGGCAGTTTTGTGCCTGTGGAAAAATCACAAGGATGACTACATTCATAATGTGGCAAAAGCCAAGATGAATCATGAAATAGGATGTCATGTTTTGGGAATAAAGCTGAATTTCCTTTCGAATTAATTAGAATTCCTAAATGAATTCTTGTATGTTCTCTCATGATAACTGCATGTGGTTGATGCAGATGAGATGATGTTGATAAAAGTTAAAATGTTGGCTACAAAGAGTATCTCAGGAAGATGCTGCTTAGAAACCTTTGAGGGAAGTTGGAACTCCTGGAGCCATAGTGCTCTAAGACTTCCGATCCGGCCTGTTGCCAAGCCCAAGGAAGGGAGGTGTAGCACCGATGGACTGTTCTTATGAAGGTGTATACTCCTGGGTGGACAGGCATGTGGGGAATGAGAGACCATTGGTTAGAGTACTGCCGAGGTTTGAATGGTGGGAGTGCTACCGAGGTCTGGTACCTTGGCCTAGACCATGTGGATAAGGATTGTGGACCATGGCTATCTTGGGAAGCCATTGCCCGATGGAGTCATAGCTCTGCTACGGGGTGGAAGGTCTCTCAATCAAAAGATAAGTACAATTCTCTATTTA